>JAUZND010079978.1:0-16152 GCA_034780555.1 Coelogynopora nodosa | reverse complement strand
GAAAGTCCACACCTCGTGAAGATCGTGCATTGGTGAGGTTGTCTGCTGCTAATCCTCAACAAGTTGCTCGTAAGCTTTGGCAAAGATGGAACCTGTGATAACATCAGTGACTGCTCTTGGTTTACAATTGGGTATTATACATTTCCAGTAGCATTTATTATCAGTTTCGTAGTTCTTTTTTAAATTAAACCCATATCAATTAACTGCATTGTCTTAGTCATTCGAGAATGGGAATGTCGAGTGGTACAGATGCTGGTTTTCGGATGCGAGGGTGTTGTCTCGGAACAGATTCGAGCCTACCCTTGAACTTTCCCATTCCTGACTAGCAGCTGTGCTAGTAGAGAGTTAGCGACCCTTATTAGATTGATTTGGTGTGAAAAGAGTGAGTGACTGTGGATTATTGTAAGAGTCATTGGTGAAGTGGGCTTGCTTCATAAACTATTCACTGCCTGCTCCAGAATCAGGGCACTTGATCCATCTCTGAGTTTTTATTTCACATATTTAGACATTAATATATACACAGCTATCATAATATAAAAACAAATTAAACTTCAGTAAATAAATTTAGTATTTATAGTCCATATTACAATTTATACATTATATAATTTATACTATTTAATTTAATTATACAATTTATAGATTACAATTTACATAATATAATTTTTACTTATTTCAAAGTGTTATTGTGTAGGCATGTAGTTATTCAGAATATTGTACAGTATAGTCTGCTTAGTACGAGCTCGGTTAATATGAGACCTTGTTTAAAACAAGCAAAACTGGTTAGTCTCGGTAAAAATTCTATGTTAATATATTAGAAATAGTTTGCTTAATATGAGCTCGGTTAATATAAGGAAATCGCTTAATACAAGCAATTATTTTATAACCTAAAGTAAGTTTTACTTCTTTATTATGAGTAAAGTAATAAATAATACATAGATACATAGTCCCATCAAAGAAAAAGAAAATTGCCGCGTTAGTCTAAGATGGGCGGAGATGACAAGATATGCAGCTGTCTATAAATTTAATGTGCTTTCTATATTAAAGTCCTCTGCAGTTATCATTCACATAAAGTAGGAGTACATATAGTTTGTTTGAAAATTTGAATCAATTCATTATTAAAATCCTACTTAAGTAGTAAAAACATATAATATAATATTTTTCGTATTCTATTTTATAACGTCGTTTAATACGTGCATCGGATAGTACGAGCAAATTTCCAAGGTCTTTTCGATCTCGTACTAAGCAGACTATACTGTATTTACATAGAGTTACTTAATAGAAGTTGTGTTTAGGTGTTGATATATAATTATCAGGCATACATATTATAAATCAATAAAAAGAACTAGAGAATACTTACGAATTTTTATATAATACTATTATACTATATAATACTACTATAAGTATAAATTAATTTACAAATAAAATATGAATAATTCATATTGACGAATATTCAAGTGCAACCCATATATTATACAATACATATAATTAGGTATAATATACACCTAATTTCAAACATGAACATTTTCATAACATGATCGTCATCAACAATATTTTACTAATAAATGTACATTCTTAATTTATGCTCAGATAATAAGTTATAATGGAACAAATTCACAGAATTATAATTATTGAAGCAAATGAGTCTATTAACTAATTTTTATTTCATGACTCAAATTATTTTTGTCATTGTTCATCATGGAATCATAAATTTTATGTTACTACAAATTATTTCAATTACTTATAATGTTTTTTTAGTATACCTAATTAAATTATTTTTATTATTTGTGCAACTTTATTTTTATTTTTCAGTTGAAATGGGTATACTACACTATCTAATGAATTATTGCCCCAATTATTCATTATTCGTGAAAGCAGATTGTCAATCCACCAATATAAATGATGATGACGATGACTTCGACCTTTTAGGAATGCCAGTTGATAAACTTAGTGACGAACTCAAAGAAAGAGATAAAATTATTAAAGAAGAAGTTTATGAACAAATTATAGTAAAGCCTTTTCTTTCTACTGATAACGATATTGTTCTTGAAACAGATAACATCATAAGTCGTCAAACTGGATTAGAAAGAATTTATAACATATGGGAAATTGAGTGAGTAATAAGCATAATCTAAACATTTAAACTTAGCGTTTCAAATTAAATAAACTAAAAAAAATATTTAATATGTTAGTTATTTTATACCACTGATGTTTAGTAGTAATAAGTATATCTACAGCATTAACAAAGGTGCTCAGCCCCTCTCTTACAATATATAACGTTCAATCGTGTTTCTTTAAATTCGGCCATATAATTTGTTCTCTTCAATCTGGAGGTAATTTACCACTTATTTCTTAGTATAAAAGGTTAAGCGCAGGACCGACAGCTCACTTATTCATTTATTTGCAGATGATAATGTTGTATTTCTATACCCTTTTCTAATTTTTTTAATAACCGATAATGAGGCACCTCTAACTATGAGCAAGGCTCATTCGAGAAAACTTCCCCAAGGTAAATTTAATTGTCTCAATCCGGAGGAGACAGCTAGATTGTAGATTGCATCGTTCGACTACTCAGGTACATGTTTTACATGGAAATTTGCTATTGACGTTCACATTTCCCAAAAAGTAAAGGATCCTATTGCTATTAACAAATTTAATACCATACCACAAATGATAATACTGTGATTGGTAATTCATCATGATTAGAAAATACCTAATATCATTCACCATGCCGAGTTTTATGTATATTTGCGTTCCATAAATTGTTGTTCAATATTAAATACAGCACTATCAGAAAAAACTAGCTATATCTCTTTATGGTTCATGAAAGTAGTCAAAAATTCTTACGAACATTTGGCTATCAACTACAACGACGCTACTTTAACTTTTGGACAACGAAATGCGAAAGTAATAATTTTTTTACATCAATTAAGAAGAAGCATAAACCGAATTCTACAAGCCATAAAGATCCTATCACTCATGCACTCAATGGTAATGGAACTAGTCCAATTGTTCCCTTTAAGATAAGCATAGCTATTAAGTTGAGTAGTATAGGAAGGGTCGATTCTGGCACATCAGTTGACATTTGACCTACCCTCTCACCCCCGTTTTTTTTTACGATCCGGATCATTATGGATCTTAAATACGCCAACATCTTACATTGGGTATATCTTTTTAAGGTGGTAACCTATAAAAACTAAAGTTTGTATGATGACTCACAAATATAAGATGATTTTTTATACTACTTACAAATATTTGTAAGTAATATGTATCCTTAAAAATTACATTATAATGTTACTATTTAATCATAAATATTGTTTTTCGTGACGTATTTTTGTTGTTAGCCTATACCTTATTTACAACTTATGACAACCAAACTTGGTATGATGACTCACGAACATAAGCCAATTTTTTATACTGCTTTTTTTGTTAATAGTATAAATTGTTTGATATGATAACATTTTATAGATTACTATTCAGAATAGCTATAAGCTAGTGTCAATTTTTTAATTTGGTTGAAATTTAACGAGGTTATAGACATTTTAGTGATTTACAGCTGATTAAATCATTTTTATACATTATAATGAAATTAAATAGATAGACTAACATAAGAGCTATGAGTCAGTGCTTTTTTTTAATCTGTTGAAATTTGACAGAGTTGTAGAAATTTTACCATTGTGATGTTTTATGGTCATATATTGCACGATGATTTCAATGAGGATTCTCACCTTCACTCAGCTTGATTTTGCTACTTAAAGATTAATTTCGATTAGAATTCCGCCTAAATGGACCCAAATATTTTTGTTCCAAATCAATAAAGAACTATTTTAATTAATCCACTTTTTTATTAAAGTTACACGGTTGTACTTCATTATATAAAGTTTGAGATGAATATGTACTTTAATATAATTCATGCATTTTATTAATAGATGTGTCAATATAATCATCACCAACATGTGTTGTGGCTCATGTGAGATATTAAAGGAAAATAGTTTGATATTCTCCCGTAGAGCTGAATTATAGGTGAGTGTGACAAAGGAAGTATTTACTTGAATTTTTTCAACTTGTTCTTCGATTCGTTCATTGCCTCGTTATTTTTCCTATAATTGAATATTACAATATAAGTAATCATTTTGTCTTGCACTTTGTGTTTCAACTCCTTCGTGGTCAATTTCTTCTGTTTGTTTTTCTGTATGTCCTCCAAAATTGTAATCAGAAGCGTCAACTCTTTCTCTTCCTTTTCGTCGTCCACCATATCCTCCTCGTCGGACCGTTTTGATTCCTCGTCCGTCACTGATTAATTTGAGTTTGATTTCTTGTTCGACATATTGTGTTGATTGATATCCATACAGTAAGGCAACTTTGGGAATTTCGTTTCGTCGGTATCTGTGCAGAATTAGTTCAAATTGTCTTTTCAGTTTTGTAGTTAATCGATTTGAAGAATATTCCCGTAGTAGTAGAAACTCTTTTGCGCTAAATGGCAGAAGATCGACAGAGTCTGTTTCGTTCTATATTGTCTTAAGTGATTCCGATAGGTCATATAAGTAAATATTCACTCAATTATCATAAATTGTAATCATTATGTGTTTGTTTTCTAATAATTTCGATGGTCTACTACATGGTTCATTTAAAATATATTTTATATTTTCTTACATGTTATGTATGATTTATCTTATTTTTTTATGTTTAGAATGTCTATTTGTGATACTATTTAGTTATACAAAACGTATAATTTGAATACTATCTAAAAAAATTATACTTTAATTTTTCGTTTTGCACAAATAGTTTATTATTTTCATAAATAATTGATTATTCTCACAATTAATTAGTTATTCTTAAATAAAATAGTTTTTTCAATTTTAAGTGGCCTCTTACACTGTCTGTTTCTTTCTATTTTCTCTTAATTAATTTCGATTGGACATATAAGTGAATTTTCACTAAATTATCATGAAATGTAATCATGATGTATATGTTTATTAATAATTTCGATGGTTTACAACATGATTCATTTACAATATACAATATAATTTTTTTGTTTTTCTTTCGTATTAAGCTAATTTTATATATTTTTTAATGTTTGGAATGTCTTTATGATACTATATTGTTAAACAAAACGTTCAATTTGAATAATATATAACACGTTCTATTTTAATATGATATTTTGTACAAATAATTTATTATTTCCATAAATAAAATAGATTTTAAAATTTTATATAGTCTATTACATTATCTGTTTCGTTATATAGTATTAATTAATTCCAGTTGGTCATATAAGTGAATTTTTACGAAAATATCATGAAATGTAATCATTGTATATGTGTTTTATAATAATTTCGATGGTCTACAACATGGTTCATTTACAATTTTAAAAGTTTAGATGGTCTCTTACACTACCTGTTTCGTTCAATATTGTCTTAATTATTAATTGCGATTGGTCATATAAGTGAACTTTCACCAACTTATAAATTCATACAACAAATTCTTTTAATTTGAATAATTGAAGCACACATGATTAATAATATTGAGTGCCATTTATTATTATTATTATTTCAAGCTTATACAGCAGTAAACAGAGTAGGAAAGTAAGCATACAAATTTCAGTAATATTTACACGTGCATATGCACATTCGCATGTGTTTATACTTGTTGTATTCTGAGATTAACAAAATCTTAAATTATTTTAGTCTTTCACCCCTCAGGCACTCCTAGGTAATGTGATAATGTTTTACTGGGATATTTTGATTGTACCGAATGTTTCATGCATCTTCTTCTATCCGTTGGCTTTGTTAAAAATAGTATTTTAGTCTAAGTAGAGAATTCATTTCATCCACATCAATACGCAACTCTTGTCTCAATGTGTAGCCTTGCTCATCGTGTGTCATGTTTCAAACTCTTTGTCACGTCCGCAAAATCGTCAGAATTTTGGACATCTTAAGAGTAAAGTTATAAAATAAGTCCAAAGAGAGAGAGAGCGATTGCAAATACGACCGTTCATGTCAGGAGGTTGAAGCGGAATGAAATTTAGTTGTAAAAGCTTTTCTATTTATACTTGGGGTGAGGGAGATCAATCTGTAAGTAACAAAATCAAGCTGATTAAACGTCAAGATCCTCATTAAAATCATCGTGCAATATATGATCATAATACATCACGATGGTAAAATGTCTACAACTCCGTCAAATTTTAACCGATTTTTTTTTTAAATAAGCACTGACTCATGACTATTCTGTTATTCTATCTATTTAATTTCAATGTACTATATAAAAAATTATTAATCAGCTGCAAATCACTAAAATGTCTATAACTTCGTTAAATTTCAAACGATTTAAAACAAATTACACTAGCTCATTGCTACTGTAAATATATCTATAACATTTATTTTACTATATAAAAAATTATTATACTACTTACACAAAAAATTGTATAACAGATTTGGCTTATGTTGGTGAGTCATCATACCAAGTTTGGTTGTCATAAGTTGTAAACATCAAATGTTATAGGCTAAAAACTAAAATAACGTCATTTTCATTATAATGTAATTAGACACCAATTTAATTTTTAAGGATATATATTAAAGATACTTTGGTTGCCATAGGTTACTACCCTAAAAAGATATACCCAATGAAAGATTTTGGCGTATTTATGATCAACAGTGATTGGATCGTTAAAAAATGGGGTGTAGGTCAAAGGTTAAGTGGTGTGCCATAATCGACCCTTCCTATACTACTAAGTTGACTATCGACGGCAATTTTAGAATATCAAAGACTCATCGCGATGTTTTGTGAGGAGCCACAAAAGTATATTGTAAAAGGGCAGAGAATTTTTATTTTATGAACTTAAGTTGTAGAAAATTTAACATTACGACGGTGAGGAAATTTTTTATATAATAAAGAACTGAGGTATTGTTTCTCACCTAAATATATGTCTCCCATACTACTATATTCATTTCTTATCATTTGGTATATTGGGGAGAGGTGAGGGTTTGTGTGTGGTTGACAAATAGAAATGCTAAAATATGTTCCGCTTTTGGCTTTACAGTTACCCTTTATCAAAATATTTTCCCAGTAGCTTTTAGCATCTGTAAATAGCCCGTAAAAACGGAACAGTATAGTTTTTATATTCATTTTTATTTTGTACTTTTGTATTTGTTTGCACCATAAAACTATTCCGATTTATTTCAGTCCCCATCTTGGACTTACAAGTGAACGACAGGTTTTTCAATTTTTACCAACGAGTGTCTTTGTCATAGCGTCGACCTTCTATGGTTCGAAAGCTGCGAAAACCAACTCAGAAGATTTCATCAGAATGAATAAGGCAACTGCTTGGACCACTCCCTACGCTGCAAAGGTACCATATGTTTAATGAACATGTTTTCTATTTCATTTTATCTCATTCATATTAATGGCTGTACGTTTTCACTGTATCTTTTCTATATTGATAACGATGTGTGTCATTACGGACGCAATACTGATATATCTGCTATCAACATTATTTTAAAACAACACTTTATTCTAAACAACTTTAGTTTTCAAAAATTCTGATTTTAAAGTAATTTCCGCTAAACAGAGCTCTGTTTAATATCTTTGAATAATATACGAATTATTGGACATTGTATTAGTCCTAAACATGGACACGACCAATGTCATCTTCATCACTAGAAGAATCAACTCTCCAAGTTTATCTATAACAGATTCCCGCTAACAGATATACTCTAAATTTGCTCTCAAGAGTAAGTGCATCGTTTTTTTTAATCGCAAGTGTTCACGATTTTAGATATTAGTGTAAACCGTAATTTGTCTCGAAGAAGCTAGTCTATTTGAATAATTGACGAGTAGGTGTGTTTTCTAATTAAATCACCTACAAATTTATACATTGCTTTCTGTAAACCAGTCCTGTCATGGTCTAATGAGCTACATGTGAAGTTAGTTAAATATCGAAGACTTCTTTATGAAGTGTTTTACTATAATTTATAGCTTATTTGCTCAATTCTGCTTCTCATTCGTACCATAATATAACAGTTTTTTAGGTGTCTTTACCGTTATGCCGTGTTCCTATTTAATATTTCCACTTTTTATATTTGATTCCAATCTTAGGCCTATGTCTGAATATCGTAACTTGCGGTTTTATTAAAATGGTATAGACTTTCTAGGCTATTTTCTGTCCTATTTCAATCATCAAAATCAGTAACTATTAGTATATTAGTCATCGTATCAACTAGTTCAAGTCACAATGCGCCGTTATAGGATTGGCCCTGCGAAATTCGCCTTTGTGCATTATTTGCCTCTGTGGAAATGGACCTCGCGCATTTAACGCGATTAACAATCTAATCTATGAAAATGCGCAGCAGTGCCACTACGCAAAAGCACAACGATTAATATGATCAACTGTGCTGAACACATTCTCAGCTGTCTTACCACGTATGATATGTCAAATGTACATCTTCGTATTGTTTAATATTTCAAAGACATTCATTTAATTGCCATAAATGTTATGTTATACTTTTAGAGAAAATTTCACGATTATGTTATCGGAAAATCGTTTGTTCAAGGGATGAAATCTGGTTTAAAATTAACGTTCCTAGTAACTGGAATTTAGTAAGTATAGATTTTCATTTATTTTTCCTATTTTTAATGGTACATTTTATTTTACTAACTGCCTATGTTTATGATATTAATAATAATAATAATGAAACATTCATATAGTTTTAATATCTAAAGTGAATCTTAATTGCTAAAATATATTTTCATTATATTATTATTATTATTGTATCTACAATAATATATATTATATTAATTTATATCATGAAGCAAAATTTCACAAATATATTGCGATTTTATTACTACGATTTACAACACAAACGTAACATCTAATTAAATTATTCTGCTTTCTATATTCTAAATGGAAAATGGTAAACAATAATTGATCCGTACTACTCCAGACTACCTATCACATACTTTTTTTATTCAGAAATGTATTGACTAATGTGGTTACTTCTTACGGGGTTCACATAGCTCGGTTTAAAACCAATTTTTAAAATTTTAGATATTCAACAAAATAAGCCATGAGTCTCCTTATTTCAGAATCGAATCCTGCGTTAGTAAATATTAATTTGACATTGTATTGTGTGGTCTTTATATTGCTCAGTTGGGTTCATTTATATTATATATAATAATTATTTTCTTAAATCATATTATGGATAAAATTGAATTTTGTGTTTCAAAATAAATAGAATGTATGAATTTGTTAATATGTCTCTTTTACTTGAGTACTCTCTATGACCTATTTAGGTGCATCTCCATGATATGAAGCAGTTTTTAAATTTTATAAATTGGATGAAAAGGTTTCCTTGTTTTTAGAACCGAATTTTGTACTTTTAGATTGATATAATGTACCTGCTCGGTTTTATTGTACTCTAATATGTTCTCTGTATTTTATGGAATGCAGTGTGTTTTCTGTTAATTTTATCCTTAAGAAAAAAATTAATTAAGGAAAAATATATTTTTGCAAATCTAAGTAATTTGCAATTAGTTTGTTTTACCTCATTTTTGAAATATTGGCTTAACAAAAAATAGTGTATTATCTGCTAGATGTTTTGTGTCGACTAGAACCTTAACTATTTATAGAAATATAGCGAAACAATTATTCGCGTGAAATTAAATGTACAGAATATTTTTTATAAATGTATCTAATTTTTAGAAAGTTAATTCAGGAGAAAATAAATATTTTCAGCTGTAATAAATTTAATTTTATATAGTAGCAAATATAGCAACAATGTACTTGTGCCTTCGTGGATTTTGACTCATTCATTTTTATTTGGATTCGGTGCATTTGATAATTTCTTTTGCCTTTTATTAATTCATACAGAAAAGAATTCATTGTTTAAAATTAGTTTATGAACATTAAGTAATCTTTGATTATTTGTCATAAGGGAAATTTTATATTTCTACAAGTGTAAGAACGTAATGAATTTAAATGCATACAAATGCATGCGAAATGAATACAGCCGAACAATACCGAAAATTGTTGATATATATCTTTACATTGATTAAATCTTTTTACATATATATATATATATATATATATATAAGAAATTTTAAAAGCATGACAAGTTTTCTATTTGAAATTTTTATTAAATGGCTAAAAATTGTACGTTATTTTTTCTTTTAGTGCATCTCACACAGTCATTACAGCATATAAAGGAAAAACTTCGTTTTGGGAACTAGGATTGGCTGCAGGTAATACATTTATAACATTTAGCTAACATTTAGCCATTTCGGTAAACACACTTTTATCGTTACTTGAGCAATGTGTTTGATTGGTTTTTAGCTGTATCTGAGTAGTATGGGAAGGTGGACATCTAAATCGAAACACAATCCCCCCTATAAAAAGAAACTACCCCCTTCTTGAGTAAATGATTTGAATTTTTACTACAAAATCTTTTAATTAGAATCAGGTTGTTGTTTTTCTGGTTGATATCTCTTCCTGTTGGCCGATTAATATTTGCTAATTAGGAAGTGATGGGCGATAATGTATTGGTGCTAATTGATAAGTGAAGTACATTTTATTCGATGTATTGTATTATAGTTATCCAATAACCGATTTTTATAATTTCAACGGGTATTTCTACAAACTATAATGTGTCTAGTTTGATTTTGATAATCATGAGGTGTTCGGAGATAAGACATTAACCATAATCAATCATTGAAGTGCATTTCTTTTATTTATTTTTTTAATACGATACTTTGAATCCAATGTCCGATAAAGGTGATTTAAATAGGAATTCCTACTACGTCGAGTATAGGGAGTATGACTTTAACCATTAAAAATTGATTTAAGATATACTACTAGTATTAATGACCAATGCGTAAATACAATATTCATACTATAGGTATATACTTATGTATACTGTATGTATGTTACAGCCATACTGATATGTCCTCCAGTGAGGCACATGAAAATGGGCATCCGCAGGGGGAGTAGGCAATATTAATATTTTTAAACGAATCCCATTTTATTTACTTTCACGCTTTTTCTTACATATTTGGAGTAAACTACCAATTATTAAAAGCGAATCTTTCTGCAGTATTGAAAAACAATAACTTGGCGTCAAATTTGGTAGTTTCGAGACATTTTTCAAAATGCCCCACTAAGTTTTCTTTAATTTCGATATTTTTACTACTATCGTTTATTTTGGAAACTTGATAATTATATTCTTCATTGGTTTTATTTATTTCATTTATATATTTTTTATTTTAAATAACCTTTAGTATGACATGGCTGTTCTCCTAAAGTACTTTAGTATAACGTTTAAATTAACGTTTAACAGGGTAATAAAATGTATCTGGCAACAAAATATTTTTTGATTCCTAAAAAATGTGAAATTGTTTTCAGCGTATACTGATGGTCGACTATATATATGTGTAAACCTTTCAGATCTTAACGAGACGTTGTTCAGGATGAGGATGTATGGTTTATTATATTTTGTTGCCATAAGTAATGTATAAAAGGAATTAATCATAAAATACCATAATTCATGCTCACATTATGTATATAGTAACAGACAATTACATGTGGGTCGTATTATGATCATTTATCATGCATGGATACAGTGTCGAGGTGTTCAAAAATTCAAGAAAATACCATGCTAATTTCAACTGTAATGTTTCGCCGGATGTTTCTGATGGTCTTAAACAAATTTTCATTTAAATCAGTATATAAATACATATTTGAAAGACATTGTAAACATGTAGTACTACAGTTTAAAGACGTTCTACTGAAGTTGCTTGTTGTAAAATATATTTAAACCAATTTAATTTTCAAAAAGCAATATAACACACAAATATACAACAGTGTAAAATTTAAAGTTAGTGTCATGTCTTCAAGCTGTAAAACCTAAAGGTTTTTTTGTAAGTTTCCTGTTTGATTAATATGATCTTCTGCTTAGAAATAGACTCCATACATATTGCCTATAATGATGTTGTCTTCTGAGTCAAATTTATCGGTCGTTGTCGTTTTTATCGGTATAGTCCCGATATTGTCGGTATTCTCAAGATCGGTAAAATATTACAGTATGTCCCTCTAAATTGTATTCCTAATGGTTTAGACGAGTTCATGATCTCCTTGCTTAGAAGTAGCCTACATGGAGAGATATTAGTTTTTATGTCGGCCTGCATGGACGAAAAATGTATATTTTGAGCAATTAGGCAGCGTAAAACATAATTCTGTGAAAATATAATATCTGTTCTAGATTTTATATATGACCATTATTTCGGTGCAAAATTATGGTTCGGGGGGTGCCGTTGCATTATGACTCAATTTAATATTAAAGGAAATATTATATGTAATGATCAAATTTAGTTATAGTATATAACGTATTTATCAATCTGTTAGATGTATTGAATTATTAAATGGCCTCAAAGTTTGCGTGGTTATTTCATAAACAAGGATGATTATCGATCTTATTATATAATATGTTAATCTCTTTCACGTCTCTTTTTATCTTGCTTGTGTTAAGCAATTCCCAGCTCTATCTATTGTTTCAACATGGGTCTTCGCGGTATGTTTGCGGGAGCCGTATTAACCGGAGTTCCGGGCCTGTTTATCGGTACTGGTCTTTACTTTTATCGACGTTATACCAACACAACATATGAAAAGACTAACAAGGATCGAGTTATGCAGCATCTCTTAAGAAAAAGGTGGGCAAAGTTAACATTGTATGTATATGCGGCAAAATCCGGCATAAACCACTCTCAGTCCTTGTGATTTTCTATTATGTGGTAAAAAATGAAGTTCTTAGAATAATTTATCATATCACATAAAACAAGAGAAATTGTTGTTAATATTTCGATAAAACTTATTCTCGTGGTCAGTAAAATTATTAACAGGTTATGCTGTTACGGAAAATGTCAATCTATTGTATTTATTAGTACTCCTGGTTATAACGTATATTCCAGACCACACAAATTATGCTTAGTGCTTTAGAAACATAGATAATGTAAAAAATATTTTAAATTGATCAATTTATCAAAGTGATAATTAGAACATAAATGCTTGAATTTGGTAGCAATTATAACTTTCATAAACTTATTTTTTCTATAGCAATATACATTGGTTATTGTTCTATTGTTCTATACATACTTAACGCGACGGGTTTAAGTCTGTCGTGAGAAGATTTAACTGTAATTCTGTCAAATTATGTAATTGAGATGTTTGTTTCAATGTATTGGATGTTTCTGTAATCGTCCTGTACTAGATAATTCTGGAACTGTCTATTGAATATAGTAATACCAAATTGTTCATTTCTCTCACTAACTATACACTATTTCAAATGTGGATAGAAATATCTGTATTTCAAAACTACAATTTATAGTATGTGTGACAACCTCATGGCAAACTATGACCTTTATGTAATCTTGTTTTTATCTTCAATATTAATATTTAGAAAAAAGAGGAGTTTTGGCCCCAAAAGCACTAGAGAGGAGGGCTCAAATTTTCCCACTTGTGTTTAATCACTTACTACTCAAAATCTACTAAGGCCATCATTATTAAATTTTCAGTAACTGTTTATTTCTTTACGAACTTTCGTTTCATATATTTTTGTAGACTACATATAATGGAATTACTTCATGACGTAATTTATGACTCACAGTGAGCAACAGATAGTCATAGACTTTTTACATCTTTTCATAATGTTGTATGTGTTAAACCTTACATCATTGCATACTTTTAATAGTTCATTTTGCACAACTTTTATTTGGTTATGGGTAAATTTTACTTAATATTATTATTATATATAATTGTATATAGTTTTACATCATGGTAAACACTTATTATTCAGTGTCGATTCGTTCTAAATTTCAAATGTGCTAATTGTCTTATTTATAATTTCAAGATCTTATTAATAAAAGTGTATTATAATGAGTCATATGAAAGTGGATAATATAAGAAAATCTAATTTGAAATAACTACCCATTGTATAATAATGGTTCAAACTGAGACAATAGATTATTATTTTAGACGTGACTGGCTGGCTCCATTTTTTTCATTTGTCCATTGTTTAGGCGACATTTCCAAAATCACAATTAATATCTCTCTTTCCCTTAGTTAAGAATAAAATGATAAAGTTAGTGAAAAAAATAGTATATGGATCGTTAACTTTCATCGCATTAATTTAATAATTCAATTAACTATTTTAATGCTTCTGAAGTGCAAACTAATCATTTTAAAATATAACATGTTCATTGTTTGTTATTATTGTGTCTAATTCATTGTCTGTTTGATATTAAGTAATTGACTTAATAATGTCTACAAATCTATTACTTTATAATCGTAAGATTTACTCAAACTTGTTTTTTTACAACAAATATCAAGAGGGGAGTCAAATTGACCCACTTGTGTTTGATCTATCATACTTTACACATACTAAGGCTATCATTGATAAATATGTTCAGTACCTGATGCATTCGTAATACCCTTTCGACTCAAACTGATCCAAAATAAGCATTTTTAGGCGTTTTTAAAATGTTGTCGATATCAAAAAGTATTTAAAGAAACTATTAGGACGTCATTAATTATCAAAAAATTTCTAAAAAGTTAATATTTCACTTTCCAATATCTTAAGCATTATAATAAGCAAATCTTTTTTGACAGCTAACCAAGTATTAAAGAAGATAACTTAGATATTTAGAATCACCCGTCGTGAAAAACAACACAATAATATACTAAATTGATTAAAAATATGTAACAACTGCATAGGTTAAGTATTGATGCTTCAATTATACCCTGGCTACCCCCCTATTTCTACTTCTGGGTTAACCTTCTCAGCTTCATTGGTTGATTTAACACATCATTAATATGTCAATCAATTAAATATTGAAGCCCGCTCAATGCTAGATTAAAATGAACGTTATGAGCCCTAGAGATCTACCTTCAGTATTATTTTTATTAAACTTTTATTTTTACCAATAAAATCTCTTAATATATGGGTGAAACTCCATTTAGTTATATGAAAGCGTGGATTCCAAATGCGGGGGTCTTTTGATTAATTAATTATTGACTTCTATCACTACATAATTTTAATAGCCTTTTATTTTGAGTATACACCACAGATGAAATAACCATCTTTAGTGATATCGGATTTTTTTCTCTCTATTGATTCAATTTATATCAATTATATTCAATACAATACAATATATTTTCAGCTTGATTCAATAATTATCAGATTCTGTCCCATGTTCTATATAACTTCCCTATTGCAAATTTTTAAATCATTATTGTATGCTCATTATTTTTCAGTGTAGCGAATACAAATCTTGAATTTAATATATATTCTTCCTTATTTTTAATTTACTGCAAATTTGAATTAGCATTTTAGGCTTTCTGTCGGTAAAAGGATATTAAAAATTAATAAAGAATAACATTGACTCAGTTGGTATTATACTATTAATTTAATAAATATACTATTACGAGTAATATAATAATATTAGAGTAATAAAATACGTTTTCTACAATAGATACTATTTTCACAAAGTAACACTATTGTCTCATATTATTATTTATTTTCCAGAGAAATCCAAGAGAAGCTTATGATTCCTCTTAGACATGTTTGACAGATTTCGACATCACTTTTTACATAATAAACCTGCTCTGTGTGATCTTATTGTATATAATTGCCACGTGTTAATAGTTATAATTATTTATTAAATAAAACACAACTAAATTTAAATTGTTCTGATGTTATATTTACAAATATTAATGAAATAGTTCATTCTATTCTAAGGGGTACATTGTAATAATTTCATCAATGCTATAATTGTGATAAGTCTATTATATTTTGTATATAGTTTAAATTTATACTAAATTCTTTGTTTATCAATAATTGTTTTTATGTAAAGTTTTTTCGACAATTTATTTATTAATTGTACATATTGAGAAAAAATCCAAACTGAAATATTAACAATATGAAACCATTCGCCGCTTAACCCTTCGTACTTAACCAATTGGTATGCCCAATTTTGTTTCAAAGAAATTAAGTTTTTGATTGAACTATAACACGTATGACCCTGATTTTTTTACTCGGTAGCTAAAATACTTTTATCTAACTAAAAAATATAAAAGAAATAATTTCGAATATTTTGACATACCAGAAAAAATAGTGT
>JAUZND010079967.1:0-16153 GCA_034780555.1 Coelogynopora nodosa | reverse complement strand
GGGGGGGGTTTCGGTTTCGGTTTCGGTGCGTGGGCGGGGTGGGGGGGGTGACGTAGACCTCTTCCTTCTATACTACTGTTATTCAATAATACAACATGATTTATATAGAAGGCAACTTACAAAACACAGTTGAATAGGATATATGAGGTTATGCTCACCCCCCCCTCTCTCAGTCCCCCCATCCTTCACAAATAATGAACCTATCCTATTATTTCCGCATTTGTAACTTTTTTTAAAAATTGGTATTATACTAAAAGTTTTCAGAATTGTTCAGCATTTAATTTTTAAAATGTGGTAATAATTTTTATATTTGTCATATTGTCTCAGCATAATTATTTTGGCTGCCAGAGGGAGGAGCGAAGGTACGTGTTCAATTAAGATGTTTACTTAAAATTTTCATTTTAAATAATAATCCTTTTTTAATCATAGTAAAGTACTTACTCATGCCATAAGGGCATTGTTTGGGCCAAATTCCTTTTTAAATTTGCATTTTGGTGAAGCAGGTCGTCTGATTCTATCGTTGATGATTTTGATTTCTCAGAAATTTCTTCAATTTCTGTTTTAAGTTCCTCTGTTTTCAGAGTTAACAACTGGATTTGATCACTGAGCTTTTCCTTTGTCAACTGAGCGTCGTCCTTGATTCTCCGACACTCGTTTTGATATCCTTCAGAATCATTCCGAGCTTCTGAAATTATTCAAATATGTATTTAGTGCAACGTATCCGAATGACCGTATGTATATTTAATATATAATAATTAATCAATGTTATAGTTTTTTAGAAATAAAAGAGCAGACTATTGTTAAGTAAAGTTAGTGAAAAAAACCTTAATCGAATAAAAATCAGGTAATCGTTAAGCTAAAAAATATAAAGTTTGCATCATATTAAACAAAACTATATTTTTATAACTATGTATATTACAAATTATAGAAATGAGGTTTAACTCACAGACGAAATCAATATAATTATAGCCTCTTACTCGTTGGATTTAGTGCCCACCACTTATTGTTTCTACTAGAATGATTGTTATATTTATATTAATAACTATTATTATTAAAACGAAATAATATACTTATAATATATGTGGATATTGTTAAACTACTTCTACCATAAACAAGTAGCAACATATGATAACATCATAATTAAATTATTATTTGAATTTCTGTGCGTTAGTTCGATTAAGTATTTATTAATTTTCTACATGAAAGTATTAATAGGTAACATTTTAGTCAGAGCTTAATGACCCATGAATAATTTTCTATGAATGATCTATAATCTATTCGAATAAGATATGTCAAATATTGTAATACTAAAAATATATCTATACTGAAAAAATGGTTTCAACAATACTACTTAAATAAAAGGTTTCACTTTATGCAAGTAACTCTATATAGTAAGTTACCTAATGCACACTAATTCTATCTCTACTTGTTAATATGTAAGGTTTGAGATTGTGGTGCTTGTTACACGTGTAAATAAATAGACATGGATAAATTCAAAGAAATTAAAGTTTTCGGTTGAAACTATTGGAAATTTATAATACGACAATCTTAATAAAAATGATGATACAATATTTTTTTTGTTATTACCTAACGTTAATACAAATTATTACAAAAAAGGGCGTCAATGTCAACAATTCAAACGAGACTATGAACTTTGTATAATCGACTGATCTTCAATAAAAGACAAAAGTTATTTTTAAATTCTATATTTGTTTATAATTATTATTATGTTCTGCTTATTTTAATAATTTTCAACTTCTTCAATACGTTATGTTTGTTTCAATTTATTTTCAATTGTTAAAACAAATAATGTTAAAAGGACCCTTGATTTTTTTATATTAATCTCGGCTGAAAATTATTCTCATTTTGATCCTCATTGCCAAGTTTACAGCGGATAGTGAGATTATGATTATAATCATTTTCGAGGAAATTAGCAAGATTACGATGTAGAAATTGAAAATTAATAAAGCCAAACGTTATGAATAAAATTAAATTAAATTCTATATTTCATCTAAACTCAATCAATTTAAATAAATTAATAAATAAGGTATCCGATAGAAATATTATTGATTAAAAATGAAGTTCAATAGTATGATAAATGTATTCATAGATAGGCAAATAAAAAAATATATACAAAATAAAAAAATAGTTCATGAAAAAGCAGCTGGTGTTCAATAAAAGTAAAAATAAATAATTGAATAAATTACAATTTACAAATAATGATACCACGTATAAAGTAAACAAATATTAATAATAAAAATATTAATAATTATGAGGCTTAGTTAGGTTTGGAAGCTGAGGTGTTTTTATCTATAAGTTGTTTTCTTTTTAAATGGTTTTATACTTTATTCTTTATTTAAAAGTGGCCAGTATTTTTGCATTGCTTCAAAAAGGAATAATGTTTTAATACGACATTTTATTATCAATAATTACAAAATCAACATTCCGAAAGATATATATTATATTTTGAAACATACAAACGAAGTGAGGTAAAATAGTTAAATTGTAATTTATAATAATCTAAATCAATATCTAAGAAGATTTGAATAATAAACATTAAATTTTAATATTTTAATAATAAGAATTAGATTTTAATATTTTAATAATAAAAATTAGATTTTAATATTTTAATAATAAAAATTAGATTTAAATATTTTAATAATAAAAACCAGATTTTAATATTTTAATAATAAAAATTAGATTTTTATATTTTAATAATAAAAATGAGATAATAATATTTTAATAATAAAATTTAGATTTTAATATTTAAATAATAAAAACTAGATTTTAATATTTTAATAATAAAAATTAGATTTTAATATTGTAATAATATAAAATTGATTTTAATATTTTAATAATAAAATTTTGATTTTAATATTTTAATAATAAAAATTAAATTTTAATATTTTAATAATAAAAATTAGATTTTAATATTTCAATAATAAAAAAATAAAAATTTTTATTTTTTTATAAATATTACATATTCATATTTTATTAATAAAATAAGATATTAATATTTTAATAATAACAATTTAATTTTAATAATAAAAACTAGATTTTAATATTTTAATATAATAATTAGATTTTAATATTTAAATATGATAATTAAATTTTAATATTTTAATATTTTAATATTTTAATAATAAAAATATCACCTCACCGATTACCATAGCCTCGCAGCTCTCTGTAGCTTTGCGCATTTCAAGTTCTGCCTTTCTAAGGGATTCAGTGGCACTATTCAATTCATTTGTAGTTGTTTCAAGTTCGAGTTTCTGTACGGCTAACTGTTCAGTCAGATCGGTGGTGACTTTCTCTCGACGAAGCCTGTCTTTATCGACATTCGTCAGCTGCTCCTCCAATGTGGACATTGTTTTTCTAAAAATGAATTTCTTAAGTTTACCATCAGTAAATTAAGAAAACGTTGAAGCAGTTTCGAAGTTATTAAAATTAGTTATCTTATAAAATTAACTCAGCTAAATACTTTATTTAAAATAAATTATATTTATGAATATTATAACATATCTATACAAATTATAGTTGCACAAATAGACTTATTTCAGAAATAAACTATCAAAAATGTATAATATCACACATCCATTTAATTTATGACAATGAAAACTGAAGGTCACACAAATCAGTGAACTTCGTGAATAATTGTAAGTTGCTAAGGGAGCTTCTCTAATGTTTTAACATAAATGTGATAATGATTTCAAGAATACACATTAAATAAATCAATAAATTTCATTAAAAAAAAACTTGATACAAGCTATATTTGTTCAATATGTATGTATATATTTTAATAAAACCATTTTCTAATAGTACATTATTTTAAAATAATTATTTGATCAACGCGTAATATTATGACGCATTCAGGCGCTAGTTATTAATGCACAATATAATTAACAAAGGTTTTCTTGAGTTTATGATGATACTTACAATGTAATATAATTTTTTTAAAATAATATAGTAGGAATTATGCTCAAATTTGCGAAGCATTTTTGATTTATACAATAAATATCTTCTAGCAATATATCAAGTCAAAAAATAACTCTAAACATTTTTCTTGTTAATTGTAACTAAATACTTATTTTAGAATAGCAAATCGTTATTTTAATATATGTAAACAACGCCAGTGTTACAATATTTTAATGTGCCTCTTTTTCGTTCTCAATACCCGACCTCTTCGAAGAACTTTACGCAACAAACTAAGAAATATGGGTCATATATATTCGAACTGGGGAGAAGGTTCACTAACAGACAAAATATTTTATTTTACTAAAATTAACTACAAAAAATATAATTTTATTTTGGAAAAAGTTTAAAATGCCGTGATAAAAAAATATTTAAAACTAAATTTTCCCAAAAGAAATATGCCAATCTGACAAGGAATCACTGAATATTTAATTTAGTTATTAATGGCATTTTATATATATATATATACTTAATTTTATACAGTATAAAACTATTAGGTGTATATAATACACATGCTAGCTAGCTACGAATAACTCTAATATTTAATCCTAAAATCTATAACTAGAGATAAGTATACAAGTTTAAAAAGTATTGTAATCTTATAACATTGCAAATGTTCAGGTGCTTTCCCTAAAGTAAAAAGTTTCAAAAAATCCTTAATCGAAAAAGGTATCAAGAAAGTATGTTTGCAATATATTAACTGAAATGATGCAACTGATCCTCTGAAAATGAAAAGAAACAGAAATATCAACTTGAAGTAAGCATAAACCGTCACTGTTTTGCATGACTACCAACTTGAAGTAACTGAATAAAAGTTAGCTAAACTTTTCTCATCCCCTATAGACTACAACATGGTTAGATTATTATGACTAATGTGTACATATAAATGTTCTCAAACTCTCTATCTGGACAAATTTCTCCAGCATAAAACCTCGTGTTATACTAATCCATATCAAAACGGGCATGCAATTAACTAATAAAATCAACTCATTTCCTGCACAATATATATTAATTATTAAAAAAATATATATATATATATATTCTCATTATTTTAAGATATAGATTTAAATTATATCAGTAATGGTGGAATCCCTACTAATGTATATTTGTTTGTGTTTTTTGAGAATATTTGAATATATTCAGGCCAATAACTAGCATACGTTTAAAGAAAACTGCATTGAAAATAATAAAATAAATTATTATAAAAAATTTAAAAATCGGGATGAAAGTTTTATTTTTGCGGAATCATTTTACAACAGAAATTCGTTTTAACAAAGATAAAAACATTCTTCATTGAAAGAAAAAAATTTAAAACAGTAAAAAATGTAAATAAAATGTATGCTGTATGATGATATGATATATAACGTGTTTTGTTGCTTTTTTAGATTGACCAATCGAAATCTACTTCCGGTTGGATATTTGTGTATAAGAAGAAGTTTCTCTTCATTCCGCATACGTGCAAAAATACACGGTTTTGTTTTTTTGAATTAACAAAAACTAACTTACAACAGGTAAAAAAATCATGAGGTACACAAATGTGGCATTGAATGAAAATTAATTATTTTTACGTTTAATAAATAAAGGATAGCCTTGATTAGATAGTTGATCATTTAATTTAAGTTGAGAAATGTTGGATTAAGAATTAGATTGAATAATCTCAAACTAAATGAAATACCCATGTATTTAGTCAAAGCTCTTTCTTTTTTCAGAGCTTCAATTTTATTTAACTATTCATTAAATATTTACTTTCTTTATCTCTTGATTTTTGTAATGAGTTTGCAATTTTTGTGTACGTCTAAATTTGTTTACATTTCGTACGCTTTTAAAAAATATATTATAAAGAATATTTGTACATTAAAAACTTTTCGATAATAAAATATTCCATATATATTACATGTTTATTTTAATTGTTTGCTTTAATATTTAAAAAATTCTTTTTAATTAAATGAAATAAATATTTGTGATCTATTCCAATTATACCTTTTGTAGCGAATAAATCAGGTCATTTAATGAATATAATTATATTACTGATTTTACATCTAATAAAATAAACATTAAAAACACAGCCAGTTCATCTAAAAAAATCTAAAATAATTATTATAAAAATAGAATTAATAAAAACGGACAAAAAATTACAACAAGTTAATATATATAATCACAAATAAATCGAATTGACAGGTCGTAAATATCGGCACTTACTCATTCTCCTCAAGTAAGTAAGACAGTTTGTAATTTTGCCCTGTGAGATCATCCTTTTCTCGTACTAAAGAGACGATTACAGATGTCAGAGTCTTGTAAAAGTTGTCATTGAGTGCTCTACAGTAAAGAAAATTTGATTACAATGAGCAGCCGGATTATAAAGCGTTTAAGCAATGTGTTACCCTCGCTACCAACATGATCCAACTTATTATTTTACTGAAAAGTATTTTTTCTAAAGCAGAAAACAAATTAAGTGACTTAATGGATTACACCCTTCATTGTCAACGTCATGTAAAAATATACAGAAATACATAAAATAAATGTTCTCTATTATTCTGTGATACATAACGTAATAAAAGAGTTAAACAATTGAAAGTTATCCCTCTGAATAATTCAAAATTTATCCCAGCAAAATCGCTGACATTTGAATTTTGAAAAACCAAGGTGGACTCCGCCAAAACCACATTTTTAAACAAACCAGATTTGAAATTTTTTATATGATATTTGGTATAATATTGTATACCTAAAAAATCGTTTAAAATTATTTCCATTTTTAAGTGATCAAGACTTAGTTTGCGTGATCTATTTAAAAAGGTGATTTTCTAATTTTCACTCATCTAATTTTAAAATATTCCTGAAGATACATTGTTCTTTCAAATGAAATATAATATAGAGCTCTCCTGAATGCACGAAACTCACTTGATTTGATTGGGGAAGAAGTGTTCCATTTTCTTAATAAGATCGTGATAATATTGAGAAGTCTGCAACATAATGCATAATAGTGTGTAACTTTGACGTATTATTGAAGGATTGCTGCATAATTTATAATATGAACAGCACCCCGAACATCTACAACTAGTATTGTAGACGCGTTCCTAAACCACACCTACATGAAATCACTTTTGTGTATTTACAAGCAAAAACAGTATATATTTATTCAGCCAATTTATAGAAAGAAGTACTAAACTTAATTAATGCATGGTGTAAATTGATTCAATGTTTTAAATTAGGAAAATATAACATCAACATTGTTTATTTCAATTTGTACATCTTAGTCTGGTTTATTGGATGTTTCTTGTTGCTAATACTTTCTAGGACCTCTTTATTGCACTGTTTATTTTCCCTATACTGCTATTTTTTTATATTCTAAAAATCAACTTATATGCTACATGATTTTATATGGTTCTCGTGTTTCTTAATAGTTTTGTTATCAGCATTATCTATGTTTATTATTATTATGTATAGCGTGTGTATATTTATTTGCATAAAGTCCATGTTTTTTTACGATGTATAGAATATTCTGATATTAAACATGTTTGTCGAGTATACTAGTTAATGGTAGGTTTGAAATTATAGTCATTGTTAGTTATAGTCCTGTCTTTCCTCATTGTTCAAAATATGTGTTTCTTCAATTATATTAAGGCACGTTATCTGCGCATTGTGTACACAATTTTTCCAGCGAAGTAGATAAATTAATGTATGTTTATCAAGTGTTTACACTACATGTATGTTTTGTACACGCTGATAGGAATTGAATTAGGATATAACCATATTTGATTATCTTGAAAAATGGTATACTAAAATAATACGTGCATTGCATGCCTAATATAAACGAATTATATTCGCATTAGTTTTCAAGTTGGTCGAGCTTAAAATAATAAACAATTTATTAATTTAAAACATACTAATATTTTTAATCGTTATAATAACATGCAAAATATTAAATTTAATTGTATACAAATTATCACTGTTAACTATATACAAAAAAAGTTTTCGGATATATGAAACGCAAATGAAACAAGCCCATGGGGCATTTCAGAAATAATTTAATTCATTGACAAAATATTTACATATGAATTAGATTTCTTTTAAAAGAATAGCAGCGTATTATGGGCAGCCAAATATATCAGGAGGCAATATTATAGTTAATAATCAATACATTTTTTTCAATAAAGTTTAATGGTGACCTGTAAACATTCCTATTGATTTTGTATTAAATATCTGCAACTATAATTGCACACAATAACAGACATAGGCCTACTAACGATAAAGCAAAATCAAAGAAATTCGATTGATTTTTCCTTCCCAATCAAACTACTATTCGGATTTCTTGAGAAATCAATCGAACTAATCAATAGATCTAAAACCTGTATATTACATTGTTGGTGGCTGTAGAATGGTTCAATGAATAAAAAAGATTCTATTTATCGTTTTGTATTTTTGTAGATGAGGTGAAATAAAGTTCAGTTTTTCAAATTTTTCAAAGTTTTTTTTTCAAATTTTTTTCAAGTTTTTCAATTTTCAAAATTGCGGAATAATTTATCATGTTTGCGAATATTTTGATAGTACACTTTAGTCAAATTGTTTACCTGCCAGATTCAATTGAGCAAAATTAAGCATGGGAATATACCTATAAACTTCTTATCTGCGACAATCTTTTATATCAATCCAAATATATATAAGATATAATAATAGAAAAACAAATGTCGATTTTGTATTGAATTCTCAAAATGATAGTACGTACATATTAAAAATAATTTGTATGATACGTTAATTGCAGCTTTTCATTGAGCTTTTGTGCTAGAAAAATATGAAACTACTCTTTCATATGGTGTTAAAGAATTAAAGTGAAACTAAATGCTTTTTTTATAATTTATTTACTAGTTTAAATAATATTTTCAAATTTTTTAATTTTATTTTTGTAATATTTTAATAAAAAATATCATTAGATACAAAGAACTAACGGAATTGTGTGGAAAATATTTGCATAGCAACTGCTAATCAAGCGGTGTAACTGGCATAAACCAAATTACCGATGTGGCACCATCAATTCGGTTCTCTTCACAGGACCAGTACCCGGGAGAGGTTTGATTACACTGTCCAAGTTCACTCTGTATAGTCAAGTTGGATTCTCTGAGATGATCTACAATATAAAAGGTATAAAGAATCACGCTGCAGGATACTAAGTAATGTATACAATAAGTTATTATCATTCGTTTTATGGGAGTAGACCTATAATAAATAATTTTTATTACATTTAGCCTATTACAACATCAACAAAAGAAGAAATACATGATTTATTGACACAAAATTAATGATATAACACGTAATAAACATTTTATTTTTGTCTAATGTTACGGGTGAATTCAGTAGGCCCCTACTGCTATTTAATTACGGAAAACGGAACATTTAAATGTTTTATTGTGAATGAAATGTTCCCGCAAATACGGACACTTTTATTTTTGTGCATTTGCTGCAAGTTCTTTTTATGACAAATTATTTAAAGTTCGTTTTGAAATATGTATAATATAACAATATATAGCGTATACTTAAAAGCTATGTTCATTTATAGTTTTGAATAATTGCTATAAATGGCTTAAATCAAAAGAAGTGTATTTAAAAGATTGAAACTGATTACATCAACAGTAATTTTTTCATATTTTTAAAATAAAAATATCGATTTAGTTCTGATCAATTAGAATTATGTTAACAAAAAAATTTCGTAATTAAAATCAATATATTTTTATTTATTTTATCTTAAAATGTATTAAATTATACTAATTATTATTAGATAAAAATTTTAATCCAATAATTTAATATATACTTGTTTTTAGAAAATGCACTAACAGTATTAAATCAACTTTATTTCACTATGCTTGACACAAATAAGTGCTAGTATGACCTCCAAAAAATAAGAACAATATATTGCTCACCAATAACTTTTCCATATGTTGACTCAACAATCTCCAAAGTTTGACGTAAGTATTGAAATTGCATTGTTGAGTTGTTTGAAAGCATTCTCGTGGACAATACCGAATATAGTTCTACAAAGGCAATTTGATTTTATTAATACACTTATTAGAAGCCGTAACTGTCCTAACAGAACTTATTACACAAACAATATAAACACAATAACATGCTTAAGATAACGTTATCGTGGTATTTTTCAATGGATTTGCACACTTATTAACAATGATTTTTGTTTAATTTATATTAAACATTGAAAATAAATAACTGTCTTTTTGTTCAAATAAAAAAGACCAGTCTGTTTTAATTGATTTTCATATTTGTAATTATTATGGATAATCATGTAAAGTTTATTTTAGGAATAATACGAAGTCTGAACTAAGCCGTACTAAAAAAATTAATTGATCTAATAGGCTACATGGTTTAATTTCGATGGTGTACCTGTAGAATATTATATTTCATAATGCATGTAATATAAAATATTAAAAGAATGTAATATATTTATTAACTTCAATTTAGGCTTCAACGCAATGTTGTTTTAATATTTATAAAATTTAATGTTTTATAAAAGTATCTTAAAAATAACATGAGGCGTATTCCATATATATAAAAAATTAATAAGGTTGATTAATATAAAGTATTTACCATTTTAGTAAAGCATGAATAAATATATTACAATTAACATAGTAAATATAAAAAATATTTTAAATTAGTCAAATATAGGGTATTTCTTGTAAATTGTATTTTAACAAAAACACTATAATAACAAAAATAATTAAATATATTGATCAATAAAAGTTTAATAATATATCCATAAATATTAAATATATGAACAATGAGTTAATATATTTAAGTAGGATTCTGATAAATTATTTAAACTAAAAATATTAGAATCTATGATGTTTTATAATCCATGTACCTAATTAGACCCTAAAAATATATAATATAATATGCTCCAAATATATAATACTAAAATTGTGATTGTAATATATCAATGTGTACATATGTCTTTTGCTTAAAATACAATGCAACTTCAGAGTCATCTCTAGTTTATTTATGTATTTATCATTTGTAATACTATATATATTAAATAAATTATCAGCTTAGGCTGTGGCTTAAATAAGAATATGAACATAATATAAATAACAATTATGAAATATGAAACAATATTATCAAACAATTGATCCTAGTGATTTGATTGTTATAAATTGTAATTAACTAAAACAAACGTCTTCAATATACATTTTATTCATATATTGTTTGCATGTAGAGATTAAAATTGTTACATATTAAATTAAAATATGAATAATGATTAGAGCTCAAAGCATAAAAAAAGTTTGAATATATATATATATATACTTGAATAATAATAATTTATACTTTAAAGATTAATTGTTGATAATTCCTTGACAATTACTTAAAATAAACGCTTACATGTTTTTTGTTTGTTTTTAATTATTTCAACACATAGAATACAAACAATTATAACTAAAGGCAATAAACAAAAAGCTGATAAAACCATTTTTTGACACTTTTTGAGTATTTTATGTAAATTAGTATATTTTTAGTATATGTCTCATATATCATGAAATAATTATTATTTGGTTATGAGTAAACCAATAAAAAGTAGAATAGTTCACAGAGTGTCATTATAATTTCAAATTAATTTATTTCAATAAATTTCAGTAACAAGTTATTACATACAAGGCTTTTCTTTTATCATCATGATACATAATAAATAAATAGTTTATTTAATCTCTAAAACGGTATGAACTAGCCTATGTGCAATGTATTGGCATACAATACATACTTAATATAAAAAAATCAATTATTTATTGTACTTGTAACTATTTTTTGTTATAAATTACAGTATCAAAAATAATAATATCCTAGTATAATTATATATTTTTTTAATTTATTTATTTTGTTTAAGTCAATTATTTATTGAAAATAAAGTTAATTTTTACCTCGAATAATAATTATTATGAAATTTAAGTAAATATAATAAATATATAATATACTTAAATGCCACATTTTACATTATTACTTTTCATGATTAATGTTTTTTTAATTTTATAAAAACTAAATATATTTTTTTGGAAAAAATGTTTGAAAAAAACTTTAATTAATTTTTTTTTTTTATACGTTTTATTGTTTTATTTCATTTTTTTTTAATTACTAAATATTTTAATATTTTAACATATTAATAAAATAATTGGTATTGTTTAAATTATTAGTTTTATGTTTTTTTAAATTTTAATATTAATTAATTAATGTATTGGAATATTTTCTAATTATAGTCAAAAGAAAATAAAGTTTTGTTACTGAATTAAGTAGAAGGTATTATTATATTTCGGTGATAAGATTAAGTAAATTAAGTTTATTATAAATAAAATATACAGCAATATTATCTGAATTAGGTATATAATGACTAAAATATGTTATAGTAAATTAAATATAAACTTATATTATCTGAAGTTGGTATTTAATCACCATTGAGATATGTTATACTAAATAAAATGTAAACATTCTTTATCTAAATAGTATACCTAATTACTAAACTATAACTATAAAATACATATTTTCTTGTAAAATATATTTGTTTATTATTTTACTTAAGTGAATAAAACTTTAACTTACTGAAATATGTTATGTATTAATAGAACTAACATATATATCATATTATCCAAATAGAGAAAATTGTATTAATTAAAGAATTATAATATCTTTTTTATTAATAGGAACACTTCTCTATTACATTTATATTGAAATCTAACAGTATAAATTAAATGAATGAATTTTTTATTAATGTCTGTTTTTTAAATGTAATCTAATTGTGATTGGTGCATACTCTTATTTAAGTTTAATACAGTTATACTATATATACAGTTTAAACTTGCAATTAATTTAAAGTAATAGTATAATATATTATATATAAAATCCCATAACTATATTTATTAAAAATATATCCTACTTATTAAATAAGTTTTGAAGTTGATGCTAAATTATATCATTGTAATTGATTGACTTTACATTTTCATTGTGTAATTAATGTTTTAGAGAAATTATATTATTATTCAGTTATTATTTTATATACTATTAAATCATATATATTATTAAATATTAATATATTTAATTTAACATTAAATATATTAATTTTATTAATAAATATATTTTAATTTAAATATAAATATTAAA
Source organism: Coelogynopora nodosa (assembly GCA_034780555.1). NCBI lineage: Eukaryota > Metazoa > Platyhelminthes > Proseriata > Coelogynoporidae > Coelogynopora > Coelogynopora nodosa. Next base: position 3,037 of record JAUZND010079967.1, on the reverse strand, counting down.
CTTAAGAAATTGTGTTAAAATGTGTTTTAAATATTAGAAATTAAATAATACATAATCACATTTAATGATAATAATTAATGTTTAATTTCTACAAATATGGCATAGTTAAAAAAATTCATAGGAATCTTACAATTTGTGTATATTATCATATTCTTAATAAAACTATTAGAGAAAAACCACAGAATATAAACATTTATATCATTAGTATTCTCTACTACAACTTCACAAATAATAAATGTTATATACAGTTTTTGCCATGAGCACATTATCCATAATATAAAATTGATCATTGGGCCTGCTTGCCATTTTAAATAGTTGTATGCAATATATAATTTTAATTAAACAAATAAAATTGCTAAATATATTTTGATTAAACATGTTATTAAAGATAATATATAAATTTATATAATATTATTACATTTTATATATTCTTATGTATTTCTTAAACTTTAGTAGATTTTTAATATTTTTAAACCAATTATGCAAATTTTGTAATTTACACATTAAAGTATTAATATGATTCTTATAAATTAAATAGTGTTATAGATTATATATAATGTATATATATTAGTTTTTAATTTATTTAAAGTTTACATAATGTTTATAAAAAGTTTACAAATGTGTATAAGTTAATTAGTCAATATCAAAGTTGCAATAAAAAGTTAATAATTAGTTAATAATAAGTAAATCATTGTTTAATAATTAATTAACAATTAGTTAATAATTAGTTTAAAATAACTGAATAATTAGATATAAATAACTGAATAATTAGATATAAATAACTGAATAATTTGTTAATAATAATGTTAATAAAGTTTATATATTAAGTCCTTTTTATATAAATATTTAACAATATATATCAGTGGTGTAGTATCATTGATACTGATTGTATATTAGTGTTTGACTAAATATGTTTAGTAATTGTATTTATATTTATAATAAGTACATTTATTCAATACTAGCACCTTGCCTATTTTACATTGATCTAAAAAATAAACTTGTCATAATATAATACTAAAAAATTAAAGCAAATGGAAATAAACTTTCTGTTTATTCAATTTTCAATAATTAAATGTGTTAATAAATAAAGATATATTATATTTGAAATATGACATAAGAATATATGATGAATAAAGTATAAAAAATACTTATATACACTTATTAACTTATTGTTAACTAATTATTAACTTATTGTTAGCTAATTATTAACTTATTGTTAACTAATTATTAACTTGATATTACCTAATTAATAAATTATTGTAAACTGTAACTTATTACCATGTTGTTAACTAATTCTTAACTTGTTTTTAACTATTTATTAACTTATTGTTAATTAATTATTAACTTGATAATAACTAATTATTAACTTGATAATAACTAATTATTAACTTGATATTATTAACTAATTATTAACTTATAGTTAACTTATAGTTAACTTATTATTAACTAATTGTTAACTAATTCTTAACTTTACTATTAATTTTCATAAAATTTATTGCAAATTAAATATATAAAGCAATTCACTATGTTGTTTTATAAAGTTAGCTTTATATAATATAATGCTAATTTCCATAACTTCTAGAAAGCATAACGGTGTTATTCCACGATATCCTTGTAATATAAGGAGAAAAATCTTATTATAGCAGCTGATATCGCGAAACTTTATATTTAGCGCTTGTTATGTAAATATTTACCTAATGATTATATCGAACAGAACAAACAAATGTTTTATCGCATTTACAATTTTTTAACAAGTTTATAAAGTTTAGTTCTAAAAAGATATTTAATAATAAAAAAATCGTAAAAAATTATTAACTGAAATTCTTATGATAAATAATTTATATTTATTGCATAATACAAAAATTATAGTATGCAATTCTATTTGTAGTGTATAATTTAACTTTTCTAAGATCCAAATAATCGCTTTCGATCATATTAAACGACTTCTGTCCGTAGTATGTGTGTTAGTTATATACTTGATCACAGTTGAAATAGTTGGATGAATATAACATAATATTTTTCTATCAAAAACATATAAGTAAGCATTTCGAGTTTTATTTCGTTTAAGATTTATCGTATTTCTTCACCAATACAAATATTATGATTCATTGATGTCTTCAACATGAAGCAATTGTTCAAACTATTATTTAAGTAGAATCTATTATATATTTAATAAAATAGAGCATTCCACGACTTCATTTTCATAACTTTTTTGCTTCATTATTGTGTCATTATTATATGTATTTATAGTGGTTTATATATACATGTAAGTACATTTAATACTAAAGTTTTGTATTGTATCTATCTAAACTATTATCGAGTAAATAAATAAATAGAATATGTACTACTGGAGAAATCCATTCAGTTTAAAAACGCTCCACTACTTTGAAAAGTTAAATTATGCAATATTAATATGGCATTTTTTATATTAATATTAAATATTTCAGCCTATACTTGTTTTTGGAACATATATTTATATAATTTTTAAATATTTTGTTTGTGTAAAGAGTTGTGCTACATTGTATATATGGAATTTAAAATGTTTATGATCAATTGTTTTCAATTTCCGTGAACCATATTTTTTTGTAGAATATTTATAAACCTACATATTATGATATTAATATGAATATAATATGTACAATGTATATATTTTATATTCACAATATTTACAATATATTTATATTGTAGAAAGTCATATTTTCCCATTTATTTTATCACCCGGCAATCTCAAGCAAACGTAAGCATGCGATATATTGACATATTACACTGACAAAAAATATTTTCATTAGATCTACCAAAAAGTTATGGTAAATACATTATATGGCGCTAAGGATAAAAAATATCTACATTCACTAAAACCCTCGACTAACGACAACCTAACGACATGTTGACCCTAGGTCGGCCCATGAGCGTACTCGCCTCGTGTTCACCGTCACGCCACGACCGGCGGGCCTACCGCTGCGCACTGAGACGATGATTGCGCAGCTCCGGAGTGGGCATTGCCGTGTGTTGGCGGCGTACCGAGCCCGCATGGACG
>JAUZND010079956.1:0-16153 GCA_034780555.1 Coelogynopora nodosa | reverse complement strand
ATGTCTGTCAGACTGTTATCAAGAGAGCCCATTATTGTACCTAAATACTGTAAACAATCATTGTTATACATGGTCATGGAATTAACAAAACACTTTTAAATTTGAATTTCCATCTCACTTGCGTTACTTTTGGGACACCCTGTATAAGTCTATGGACATGGTTGAATCTCTGTTATTCAGTTTTTTTTTATAATAGCTTATTTTTTAAAATTTGTAACAGTTCTACAACTGCACTCTCAAAAACTACAGTTGCAGTACCAATAATAGTTTGAGCTATTGACACTGTTGTTGCAGTGTTAATAGCTTTTATGTTTTTATAATATTAGATTTCAATATACTTTAGGAAATTAAAATGTAATAATTTCAATATTAAACTTTCTGTACATCGTTTATATAGTATTAAATGAATATTAAGTCAAAATTATTTAGACAATTTTTGTGTTTAAAATATATCTACAATTAACAATTTTATATAATACATAAATAAAAGTTTAAAACATATTCAAACCTATTAATTTAAGCCAAAAGTTTCTATCAAATTAATTGAATAAATTATTATTATTTTTACTTCATTAAACATTATGGTTTTAATAATATTTTACATTTAATTACATAATCTCTTATATTACAAAAGTAAGATTTAATTATTATCATTTTGTATAATTTCTGTTAATGACTATTTTAAATATTTAAATTAAATAAAACATAATATTTAACATAAGTAATTATTTCTATTATATTAAAACAATTATTATATTTATTATATTATTAAAATATATTACTATTAATCATACTAGAAAAGTTTATATAATATTAATAGTTTTAGCACTATATAATCTTTTATATTATACAAATAAAATTATATTATATTTATTGAAAAATTAATTTACATAAATAAAAATAATGTAATGAATCATTACTTTCAATTGATACATCCAGTAGATAATGTTTATTTGTCAGAGCTGTTAATTATAATTACTAATACCATATCGTTTAATACAAAAACTATTCAATGAATTGATCCCTTAAATTAGCACCATTTTTAAAGCTTAAATGTGTTTAAAATGTTTTGCATGTCACATATAAAAGATTGCCCTGCAGTATATTGACAAAATAAATTTTGAATGTTATTATCAGGAAATCAATACTTATTTTCATCTATATTATACAGACATCTTCTGATAATATGATATTATAAAAAGGTTAATTAATTTAAATAATTAATTAAAGAGGATACATGAAACAGAAATTGAAGATATCTCATTGGTTGGCAATTATCTTAAAATGTGTCTAAATCAATTCTTTAATTTGTCTGCAGTAATTTAGTTTTAAATATTAAAATGTACACAGATTTTAAAATACTTTTTATGTTTCTATTGGTAGACATAAGGTGTAGTCTTTAATTTATCTTTATTAAACCCTTTAAAGTTGCATTTATGATCTTTCACTCTAATTTCCTAATTAATAATAGTCTCCCAACATAGCAGAAGTAATATTTCTTGCATTTAATAATGTATAACTTTCCTTGAAATAAACTTTCTTAAAACATATTAACACCAGCACAATCTCACAATCTATATGCTTAATACTCTGTTACAATTATAAAACCTAATATCCATAATATACTTAATATATACATATTATGGATATACATAATATCCATAATAGGCTATAACCTATGCTGTAATGTAGAGCATATAAAAGATTGAAGGACTGTGGTGTTTCATATAGAAACATTTAGTAGAATAGTATAATCCAAATATAGCATAAGTTAGGTTATAAAAACTTTGTTATCATCCAGTAAAGTATCTCTGTATATCTTGTATACAATAAAATACATGTATAAGGATAAAGGTTATGTTAAATGATTAAATCCAAAATTAAGTATTTTTTAAGAACTGTTGCATTTTTAAAAGGTATTTTCAGTTTAAATTTAAAGCATATACTAATAGAGTAGTTATAAATTAAGTGATTTGTACTATTAACTGATCTGACAGATCATTTGTGAGTTTCTTTTTAAAGCTGGTCAACTCATTATCTTAAGGTTTCTTCTAAGGTAAAAAATATAGGACAATCATTTCAAAGTTCTAATATTAAATTCTTTACCACTTAATAAATGTTACTTCAGAACTATATACCATAAATTATTATTGGTTTAAATGAAAAATTAAATTTTGAAGTTTTAAAATATTAATATGAAGTTCACTATATAAATAAATGTGAATATCCATGTTAAATTAATTAAAATGCTACTCAATCCATATTCCAACATTAACTGTTTTTACATAATTATAAACTAATCTGAAAAAATAGTTACTTTCTTAATTCTTTTCAAAACGTTGCTTATCCTTTCTCATAATTTCAGCATTTGGAATTAAATAAATTTTCAAAATGAAATATAAATAGAGACCATTTCAATAAACAAGTATAAATTAGTTAAACATGTTTATGTATTAATTCTTTTCTAATTATTGATAAGTTATCAATATTTATCCGGGCTACATATTTTTAATATATTAAATTCAGTATGCTGCATACATATAACATAATATGCTTATGCCTTTCTGAATTGTTATTAACATATTTGCTGATGTTTTATTTACTTGTAACCATTAAACAGTTTTTCAATTGATTATTATTTACTGACAATGTAAAGATGGTGACAAATCAATAGATAACATTTTTACATCCATAAAATCATTTAAACTTATATTCTCGAGCTGTAATTGAGCACAAATTCAACATTATTTTTTTCAATTAACTACACAATTGCGTTTGACTTTACAGTATACTTTTGTAAGATAAAAAATTAATATATTCCTAATTTAAATAATTGATACATTGCTTAACAGTTATTCATATAAGAATTTTAATCTTTAATATTACTCACATAGTTTTAACAATATTACTCACAATACTGATTTATCACAATTGCAGCTTTGATAATCAACAACTAATATTAAGAGTAACATTTTTTGGTATACTTTGACTTCACTCTGAATCCCTTGTTCGCATCTATATTTATACAAAATATTTTTTGCAAAATTATACTTAGCTATGAAAATTGGTCTATTTAATTCACTTAGCTATGTTTTAGTTTAGGATTCATATAATTAATTCAGTTGAACATATGTAGTTGATGTTAGTAATATAAATACACATACCAGCAAAACTATATATGTAGATTCAAGTAATTGTTTTAGCATTCTTGGACATTTCATTGGCTTTCCTTTTAAATATTAAAAATAGGAAATTACATTTATTATTTTATTCATATCGAAATTTTTGTCGTTTCAGTGTCTTCTTGAACAATTAAACACAGAAAGTGAAGCAAATATAGAACTTAATAAATTATTGAAGGTAATATATGGTACCACAACACCAGTAAAGTTCACCTTAGACTATAGTCTGTTTTTTTCTGTTCATTATTTATCATCCAAATAGAAGCATTTCTCTAATTTTTTTAGACAATAAACTACTTGATGTATGTTCATTAGCTTTTCATGTTAAAGTTTGGTTATTTTCGGGAATAACACTGCATACAATCAAATTGTCATTGGTATATTAATGGATAATATTAATCAATGATGAATAATTGTTTATTTTTTTTAAATAAAGCTTTTTACTGTCAAACACCTTGTATTCAGTTTGTTGATCCATGATAGTTTAAATGGATTAATAGAACTTTATTCAATATACCAAAGGTAAACCTACTTTTTCTTGTATCCTTTTTAGCAAGAAGAACTTATTTTTGAACAAATGCAAGTTGAGTTCTCACAATCTTTGGATGCTTTAGAGAAGAAACTGGGTTCATGTATGGACAATTCTCGAGAATTCTTCAAATGTCAAGAACAGAAAGAAAAGGTATGGTTTAGGGTTATTTGAAATATATGCGGTTGAATATTTATGAATAATGTAGGCTTTCGCTAAGCAATTTTTCTTCTCATTCCAATTGTAAGTTAAATACATTTATCAATGACTTTTAAACATTAAATATACGTACAGTGGGTGTGATTAAACGATATTATCAAATTTAATACTTTATTAAAAATACCATAATTTATTATCCTGGAAATTTTGTTTATTACATTAATATTATAAACTTCAGATCAGTCTTATGTATTTGTGTACAACATGTACAATTTATTCCATGATCAAGCCTTAGTGATAGTGGAAAGTTATGGCTTTAATAATTTAGTTTAATAAACGTTAACTGTTATTGAGGCTTTTAACTTTTTATTACACAAGTAGCCCATTACTTGTTTTTACATTTACTAAATTTTAATCTAAATAAGGTTTCGTGAAAACCGTAGCTATAGCTTTGTTAAACACCAAAACATTTGAAATAACTCTGTTATCTATTGAACTAGAATTTCTCACACGACCGACCGACCGTCAGATTAAACAAGAGTAACGTATATATTTGATGTTTGCACTGCTACAATTGAATGCAATGGTTTGCAGTGTTCTTTAATTATTATTTAAGACTGGTCATATTTATATATACATACGGCTTTTTAACGCGTCTCTAAATATAGTTCACATAAACGAATTCTACTAGAGGTTTGTGTAGGTGTTGTATGTATATATCTATATAGCTTACAATCGTTTTGGTGTTGTTAATTATAAATAACATCCTGTGTTTTTGCCAACCACTTATTTTGTAGTGTGTATTAAATACGAATAGAGTGCCATTTGAGAACCTATAAGATATAATAGATATTAGTATAAGTTATTCACTAAAATTATACTGTTGCAATCTGTTATTATTAACCATTGATTAAGTTTAAAAGAACATATATTTAATTAATAAATAAGATTAAGTGATTATTTCTTATGTGAAATTCAAAAACTTCGTTCAACTGAATTCACTAAAGAATCTCGTTGACCATTGAAACTCAAAAAGTACAGACATATTATACAATTATATTTCTTTAGTTAGAGTTATTCACAATCCCAATTATCAGAAGCCGGTTAGATTATCTCTGTATTTAGATTTGAATAGAAGATGTAGAATAAACGGCAAAGTTGAGAATTGTTATAAAGAGTTTGGGGGAATGAATAAAAGATTTAACTCAAATAAAATATTAAGAAGTGTCATTTATTTTTAACCTAATCGATTATAGTTAGTGAGGCGATGCGACACAATATAACAATACATTGTTAGCATTACTGAAGAAATTAGAGACATTCAACTTGGCTGAAAGAACTTGTTCATATAATATGACGGTGAAACAATACAAAATTTTCTTTTTGATTTAAATAGGCGATCATTTTTTTTCTTATACCCTTTTAACCTGATAAAACTTTATTTATGAAAAAAGCTTGTGAAGCCAATGACGATTCCGTGGATGTCTAAAACACTAAAAATAGTTTGATACATTTGGCTAAAATGGACAGACAGAAAAAAGTAAATATCACGTAACCAATCGAGCCAATGTATCCATTAGTAATGTTATTGAACTATTATACCGATCAGAAAATGTTATCGACCCATTATATCGATTAGTAATGTTATCGAACCATTATATTGATTACTAATGTTATCCAACCATTATATTGATTACTAATGTTATCCAACCATTATATCGATTAGTAATGTTATCGAACCATTATATCGATCAGTCATGTTATCGAACCATTATATCGATCAGTAATGTTATCGATCAGTCATGTTATCGAACCATTATATCGATCAGTAATGTTATCGAACCATTATATCGATTAGTAATGCTGTCGAACCATTATATCGATTAGTAATGCTGTCGAACCATTATATCGATTAGTAATGTTGTCGGACCATTATACCGATTAGTAATGTTATCGAACCATTATATCGATTAGTAGTGTTATCAAACCATTATATCGATCAGTCATGTTATCGAACCATTATATCGATTAGTAGTGTTATCGAACCATTATATCGATTAGTAATGTTATCGAACCATTATATGGATTCTTAATGTTATCGAACCATCATATCGATTAGTAATGTTATCGAAGCATTATATCGATTAATAATGTTATCGAACCATTATACCGATTAGTAATGTTATCGAACCATCATATCGATTAGTAATGTTTTGTATATAGCTAACGGTGTGGTCGATCTTATGAGGGAGAGCGTATCGTCATGTCCCAATTTTACACTGAAAGTAAAATGTATTATTTCTGATCTTTTGAAGTGAATTCTTGTTTTGACACCATCTTTCAAGCGTCAAATTCAACCGGCTAGATTATGTCTTATCTTTATATGTACCACTACGGTTCTACCATGATTTACTTTTTAACTGACTTTTATCTGATTAGAAATCTAAATTCCTTAAATAGTAAATGTAATTAAAATTACTTCAACTATAAGTCTATCAGAATACAACTTATCAATAAGGTGCTACTAGTCATCATCATGACTTGTGTCATAAATTACGGGAAAAGCGTTAATGGCTTTGATAAGTGAAGGTTGTCTCCCAAGAAGCATTATAAATATTTTTTATTTATACTTAATAATTGAGCCCTATACTTTTATATAATAATTATTTATTAACTAATTAATATATTATTATTCATAAACAAAAATGTATACTTATAGACTTAGCTAGCAGTGAGGTACAATAGGCAGATATAAACTTTTCAATACAGTAAAATATTTATCGGTATATACTGTACATATAATCAAACAGTTTCTGAGATTGTTTATTTTAGTTTAATTATATATTTGTTTTTCACATTTTTGCTCTAGTGTCAGAGAGAGAGAGCTGTGTTTAAAAACATCGATACATCGTTCAATTCAATTGCTATTTCTTTTCAGGTTTGTCAAACCTATTCCTTAGCTACCGTCTGCTGTCTGCTCTATTTCAGCTGAAGTCTTTGCTACACTCTTCAGAGTTAACCCATAGTGATACCTTGACTGCGCTCGTGGTCGCCAAGGAAGAACTAAGACGGGCGGAAATGGGTATCGAGAAAGATGGCTGCCACTTAGATACTGCTACTATGGACTTCATGAACCGATGTATCAACGAGGTAGATAGATTGCATCATACGCACTTTCCAATTCTTTAATGTGAAATATATTAATAGAATTTTTCATATTTTAAAAGCTAATCACTTTTTTGGTAGAGTTTTGAATCAGATTATTTACGTCTTTATCATTTATAGTGGTACATAAATGCAATTGTGACCATTTTAAAATTGTTATTCACAAAATCATGTTTTTGTTTATATTATCAAGATGATTGTTAGCTTATTGCGGTTCAAAAAATGCCAACGTTTTTGTTTATCCACAATTTAGATATATCTTTTCAATTGAATTTACTGATTTTTAAACGTACTATTTATCTTGTAATATAATAAAAGCACAAGCTGCCTTAAACAATTAAGCCAAATTAAATCCAATTAAGCCAAATAAACCAACATTTTCGGACTATGCAAGTCTCTTGTCAAGTGACAGAAAAAATGTTCCACAAATAAAAACAATTAGGCAGCTTGTAATTTTTCGTTTATTATGTTACTTTCAATATGCTGCCTAAGGAGTCTTTCATCTATTTAAATATTTATCTTGTGTCTAAATGTTGCATAATTCAAACAATATTAAACGGTAATTAATATAATGACTAAACTTTATATTTTACCACCGTTAAATATTGGCACCAATTTGTAAAAATATAATCTTATTAGACTTTCTTCAAATGAAAGAATGATTCGATTTTTCTCATCAGAATATGGATTATTAAATATCTGATATATGAGAGCAATTTCGATTTATTTAATTTAGGTGTTATTTATTAAAATGATTATTCACTATTCCAACATGATCCAATTTAATTTATGTTTATGTAAAAGCAATTTCTAGCCTAATGAGTGTTTTAGTGAGTTTAAATTGAAAAGAAATATATTTTCTATTTATAAACCGGGTCAATTATGTGTGATAGTTTACTAAAATTGAAAATGTATTAATTATATAATATAAATTTCATTTATTTTAATAAGAAATTAAAGACAGATTTAAATTCAACCACACGTATTAAATATAAAAACCGAATTTGATAATGTTGACAAAGTTGGGAAGTTAGTATTATGGGCTATATCATGTCCGGGCTTATAATATTTAATATGAAGCTTTATTACAATCTTTAAAACGAAAAATATTATATGAAGGGAATAGTATGCTACTCATTTCCGTTTAGAGTAGTATGTATTTTTAATTGTATATTTTATTTGAATATTGAATTCTAGATAGTTCTCGTATGATGAAAAAGGAGCAGATAAATTTATTCGAATGCTTCTTTTTCATAGTTTCCAGATAATGTTTTCTTTGTAGTAATGTTTTTAGGATATGCGTTATATACATATTCACGAAGGTAAGAGTCTAGCAGTGCATTCGTTATATATACATATACACGAGGGTAAGTGGCTAACATAAATTCACGATGGTAAGGGCTAGCGAATATTCACGGATTTTACTAATCATTTTTCATTTTATATCGTAACATTTGAAGGCAGAATAATTCTTCCTATGATCACATTGATTGAAGGGCTTTTCTTCTTCCTTTGAATCAACTAAAAGTAGTATGATAGGTGTCTATTTAGGACACATTATACATAAACTGTTTTCACATGTCTTTGTTTCCTGAGGTGTCCAAGCTTCAAGTAGGACTGGACCCATTAACCAGGGAACGAGAAGATCTGCTCACTGGATACAACGAAGTCGATGAACAATTAACGCAGCTCAAATTTCGGGACTTTTACTGGATAATGAAGGCTAAGTATGTCAACTAACTAATCTATTATAATACTTTGTATTGTTTAGCATGCCAGGTTGTCTGTTTAAAATTTGTTTTAATATAAGATAAGGGAGTCTCTGTCACTTGGTGGTAACGTGGGTCGGTAGTCAAGGAAGCTAGAGTTTCTGATTTCAAATTCAAATATAATGAGAATGTAGTCGTGCCTATTCATTAAAAAACCGTGAATTTCAAAGTGATATTTATCTAGAAGCTACTACTATTGAGTTATGTATAAATTTAAACCAAAAAAGCAACTTTTATAATTATATTTTGATATGTACATTATATAATGTGTAATGTTGAAACTCGTATTAATTTTATTAAAATATTCAATTAAATTTAAATGTATTAATGATTGTAATAAATTTAACAGATTTATTATGTATAAATATATCTTTGTATCGATTTTACATTCAATTCAAGACAATTGACGATTATAACTTCCAATATTGTTTAGTGAAGCAGTTATTATTTGTATTGAATACTTTGAAAGTTATTATTGTTTTATTCCTGTCATTGTGACAATAATATATGTTATTTAAAAATATATATTTATCATCACAGTTTATATTATAACCTATTTTTTATTCATTTTGAAACGTTCGTGAGTATTTTACATCAGGTAAAATACAATTGTTTAGTTCTGTTAAGAGTAATTTGTGTAAAATATATAGATTTTGATTATTTTGTTAAAAATTAAATGAGAAAAGTATAAAAAATTTTCTGGAAAAATATAAATTGCCTAAAATATTGAAAACTATAATTTGAATAAAATATTGCAACATTTAACTTTCCTAAAATATTGCAAAATTTACAATTTTTTTAAATAATTTTTTAGTTTATGTTTTTCCGATATCCACTGTGATATATCTATTGAGAAATGATCTTTGTTATTCAATGTTTCTCGTATTTACTTATTTATATATCTCAGTGTAATCCTTTAGTTTATAGTTATTACGTTTTATTTGCTGGTTTATGAATGTTTAATATGTAATCTTTACATGGAAATGTTTGTTTGTGTTTCCTCAAATTTGATCGGTTATCATTAATTTAATCTATAATGCGTGTGTCACGAACTTTAAAAACAACTCAATTCGATTTAGAAACATTTAATTGAAACTAACTGTCAAAATACAATGTTTAACAACGTTGTTATTATCGTTATTAATTAAACAATAGTTATAATATTCACTGATTATGAATATTCACTTTAAATAATCCTCGCTATGTGTTTCTTGTCCATGAAGTCATCATTATTTATGTGTCTGTGTAATTAATGTATACGAGTTCAAAAAATGCTATTTTGGAGTATTTATAATATTTTAGTCAGTAATTGGTTATAGTACTACATTATCTTTTTAGCAAATGCAACATATTTTAAAATTATTATTTCAAGTCTGTGTAGCATTCCTTTTCTGACGATTTTAGTTTATGATATTATATATTAATTCAGTTTTTATTTCTATATATATCTATCTATCTATTTATTTTTTAACTTGTAATATTTATTTCTACTATTCAGTACTTATCTTATCTATTTTCTTGCAATTTCGGCCGTTCAACTATCTCTGCACAATCAAATTTCTTCCTTTAAAATGGAATAATTATATAAGATGCGATGTGAACACAGATGTGAACAACAATTAAAAGTATTTTTCATTCAGGAAGAGATAATTACGTGGATTCAAATTATTCTCTCCTGCACATCAGCATCACTCACAGTCTGCTTCGTAATATACTACTTAATGTTAAATAAAATAATATTTTTTCCTTGGGGTAGTTGAGTGGGTTGATTCTCAGTTTTCATTCTAAATTTAGTCAGTGAAGTGACATTTATATTTTTATTACGACGTAACATTTCATTTTAACGTATAAATGTTGACATTTAATAACATATTTAACTCCAATTCCAAAATATTATAAAAGTCACATTTAAAAAAAACTCATTCTGTTGATAACCTAAACGTAAAAATTATCTAATGTCATTTTATTTCTCTTTGCTCACTGATAAGTTCTTTCATGAACCACTCTTTTTATACAATTGTCTCAGTATATAGCCATTTAATCTTTTTTATGTCAGCTTGTGTCATACTTTTAATATACTGATAGTTTAACCTTAATGGAACATTGCAGTTCTTAATCATATTGTTTTATTGTTATATATATATATTTATTTAAAGAATATTAACACCGATAGAAATTGTTACATATATATAATTTCTAACACAACTATGTTTGATAATTTATATTATTCAACAATGTTATAGAATTGCAAAACATGAAAAACAGTCTGTGGGCTAGTAGCCACCGATTTAGGCAAATATAAGCCCTTTTCATATGCGCAGTGCTGTAATGGTATGTATTGTAGCTTTGAGGTATAATTGGATGCCACTACTTGAATGTAATAATGAGTCTAATGAGCCTCATTCAATTATGCACGGAGATTGAATTCTTATATTTAATATAGTAGTCATTATAGTTCTATGCAATTATGTAGCAAGCAATCATTATTTTGTGGATAACATCAGACAATCTCTTTCAATGCGTTATTTTATGCTTTTGCTGTTTTTTGGTTTACATTTATAGATAGAAATATAGGTTATTTTTATTCCTTTCTACTTGAAGAATTTTTTAAGGTATTTTTTCTGTTAGCACAAGAGTTTAAACACAAGAGTTTAAAATATTGTTTATATTATTAATTTATAAATATGTTTCTACATTATGCATTTTATATTAACTTTTTAAATATTTTATAGTAACAACATTTTCTGTATATATTTATATATTCATAAATATAGCGTGATATAAACCTGCAATTACTATTTTTATTTCTTCCAAACCAGTACTTTTAATAATTATGGCGTCAAATGTTTTAAATTGCCTGTATTTCAAAAAACGTATTTCTGAAAATAAACATTAGGTCGAAGAGTGTTTTCAGTAATGGAATTGAAAATGATATGATCGTTTGACACCTTTATTGTTTTATGTACATGGTTCATATTGTTATGGAAAACTTGTAAGAGAAATGAAGTTTTAATAATATTGTATCCATTTTGAAATTTTATTTAAAATGTATATTTCGTGAGGTCATCTTATGAGAAAAAAATTAAATGAAAAGATTTTATATTTGACAAATGGAATAATGAATTTATTTACAATAGATTTTTACACTATTTTTCAAGAAACGTAGTAAAGATTTATAATGTGTTATTCTACTACTTTACTTATAGTATTGTTCAAGGGTAAGTTTTTATTGACTTTTAGTAAGAACTTAAAAAACCAAATTATCTTTTTAAAACTAAAATTGATTTTTTTGTTGAAAATAAAAATGAATAAGTGTATAATTGAACAGTTTCTTTTATTGTGACTTTTTATTTTAAGCTTTCTGTCAAACAGGTACTAATTAGAGACATCTTTGTTATTAACATTTTTTTTTTCAGGTTTAAGATTTTACATAGGTAATATACATATATATAATATATATATATATAATATATACAATGTATAAATAGTATTAGGTCTTTAAGTCCCTTTTCTCAAATGATTAATCTTATTAGTTTAGCTCTAATAAATAAGAGTATTTCTTTAGCTCTATTAAATAAGCGTATTACTTTAGCTGTAATCAATAATCGTATTACTCTAGCTCTAATAAATAATCGTATTACTTTAGCTGTATTCAATAATCGTATTACTCTAGCTCTAATAAATAATCGTATTACTCTAGCTCTAATAAATAATCGTATTACTCTAGCTCTAATAATAAATAATCGTATTACTCTAGCTCTAATAAATAATCGTATCACTCTAGCTCTAATAAATAATTCTATTACTTTAGCTCTAATCAATAATCGTATTACTCTAGCTCTACTTCATATATTTGTAACACGCGCGGCATTGTCTGACTTCGCGGTGACAACATATTATGCAATTTGTAATGGCGTTTACATCATAACTATATTATTGACTCATCCTGTAAACATTACCGCCTTAGATAATTACATTCGAACCCTTCGTAGTAGGCTAAGTATATATAGACTCTCTGTTTTATTGTTGTAAATTTCATTAAAATGTATCTTAAAATATGTACGTGTATTTTTATCAGATAATTTTAATACCTAACATTACTGTTAAATATAGTATATAGAAACATGTAATCATGTTTTTCAAATAGCTTTTTGAAAACCGAATCAAATATCACATATAATATAATAATAGCCGACATTTATAATTAGTAGTTAAAATTTGACTTCTGCTAAAATTAGAATTAGTTTGCTGTTTCTGAACCCGTTCATTACATTTTTTTGTTTCTTTTTATATTTATTTAATTATTTTATTAATTATTTATTAATTTATTAAATTAAATATTTCTGATGCCGTTCATTAAATATTAAAGGAAACATTTCTCTTAAAAGATTAGTGGGTTAAATTAGCAGTAGAGAATATTTATATGATTATATCAGATAATATGGCTGGACAACTCTCGCTATTTCCTGTAGAAACTACAAAAGGAAAAAAGATATAGAATAAATTAAAATAATTTATAACTGAGTTTTGCATTATTGTATTTATATAATAAATTGTAATTTGCTTGTAAATAACTTGTAATCCTTCGTACGCAACGTGGACATACTTTTCAAGGTTTGCTACTTGTAGGGGGGTATTTTACCCCAACCCCCTGCAAAACCAAACTTCCTATCCTCCAATTAAGCTGAAAGTTGGTATGCAGATACCTCCCAAAGACTTGTCGAGCGATTTTAATTTTCATTACGTCATAAACTTCAGTTAGAAAAACTGTATAGGAAAATAACCATATATGCTATATATTGACCAATATATGCTATAACTTTTGTTCAATGCAACCAATTGACTTGATTCTTTTTGCATCTGATTCCAGATCCCCAGGTCTATATCTTTTTATATATTTTTTATAATTATACTACTTATACAAATAAACTATAAGTAGTATAAAAGATGTTTGAGTATTATATTAAATTGCTGGTTATTTTAATAAATGCTTTCATTATTCCAGTAATTCCAGAGGATATAATTTACTATAAACTTATTTTTTCTATTAATGTTGCGAGTTTCAGTTACTAATATCATCGGCAAGTATGAAAACCCAGGGTGGTATATAAAATGGATCAATAATAACACCATTAGCCACTTAGTAAAAAAATTAGGGTCATACGTTTTATAGTTCAATCAGAAATTGTATTTATTTATTTTTAAATTAGCATAACCCCCTCCACATACGAAGGGTTAAACCACGCCACCCCCAACAAACAAGTAGCGTACCTCATCGGCTCCAATATGAAACCAATTACAGTTTGGATGTGCTGCAATCATTTGGTCAATAATACTGCGGAGTAGAGATACTGGAACAGAAAACGGAACAATTAGTTTGAGTAGCGTTGTGTTTACTGAAGTGTAGCTAAGTGTGTATAACAAGCAAACACAGATAATTCCAGAGGTTATCAAGTTATGAAGTGGTTCAACGACAGGATAGTCTTATAATAATATGTAATATTTTAACACACGCCTACACAAACCGGTTTCGAATACTAGAATAATTATTCGATTGATATTTTTTGAAAATATTTGCTTTTTGTTTCGCAATATTTTATTGATTAAAAATGACTTTTTGTTATCAGATAAATGAACTCACAAATATTATATTTTCAGATTGTAAATTACTATCAATTTTTTGCCTGATATATTAATACAATAATGCTTTATAAATGTTAAACATATTTATGTATTCTGCATTGTGTTATTTATATAATCTATTAATAGTTACTTATTGTATATAACACATACTTTTTGTTATAATCGAATCAGATCCTTTATTGTAAATTAGTAATGGCCATTTCTTGCACAAAATTAACGATGTCCCTGAGCTAAAACTAAGACAGTCAGTGGTCTAGGAGTAAAAGTATAGACAACAATAACTGCTTACGCGAATCTGTACATGAAGGACAAAGGGAACCAGGATTAATGCTCAATTCACGGAGATGACGGAAGTTTTCTTGCTTGAGGACAAACTGAAAATTAAATTAAACAATAATAAAACCGTGAATCTACAGTGACCATTATCTTTTCTCTAAACAGCGCGTCCAGCAAACATAACTTATACACTCCAAATATGTTCAGAAATTATGGTCTGCTCTTCCCGATATTGGTTGTGACAAAATTAGGATTATCAACTATTTCATTTACTGACATATTGTCTAAAAAGAAAATAAACCGCGAGATTTCTACACTAAAAAAAAAATCTGACAAATTGTTTAGTATATACAAATCAAATATAAATCAAATTTAGATAAGATTACAACAAGAATTGAATTTGATGCAAGGTGAGCAGAGCTCGAGTTCCCATCAAATTGACAAATGTTAATACTCAACATTCTTCAAATTCTGTCTTCTAAGACGAATTTAAAAAATTGACGATTTTTCCTAGACATCTCAGTAAAAACTCGTTTTACATCATTCTAACGTTTAATCGATATTTAATTTAAAATCAGTGTTTAATCGATATTAGCATTTAATCGATATTTAATTCGATATTAGCGTTTGATCGATATTTAATTCGATATTAGCATTTAGTCGATATTTAATTCAATATTGAATTAAAGTATTGGATTACACTGGAAACAACCAGTTCAGGCGTACCTTTAAAGTATCTTTTAGGAACGGACAAACGCTGATCACATTCATTAACTCCGCATATTTTGTAGCCTGACTAATGATGAAGTGAATTACGAAAAGTTAGGTCAATATAACAAACTTGTTATGAATCGACAATGAAGTCATCTCGCATTCCATAGAAATGTGTAAAGATAATTTCAATCGAAGCCATACTAGCTAATCAACAAAATGAAAAAACCAGCCTACCTCCATGTGGCCAAAAGTCTGTACCAGCGGAATCACGATCAAAGCATTGGCAGCAGCGCATTTGTTCAGTTGTTTAACCTCTTCCAGACTAAAACAAACAGACAGACACAGTAACGTGCTGTATTTACATACATGTACAATGTCACCTTACATGTAACATTAGTAATTATAGACAATTATCTGCAAACACACAACGCCACACTTACGTGTAGGCATCCGGTCTTGCTAGGCAAGCCAGTTGGTCTGTGTAGGGGAACACATCTTCATACTCAACCAGCAGCCCGGTCGCCCCATGACTGCGTAACCAGGGCAACAGCTAAAACAACAACAACAAAAATTCAATTTCAAATAATTTTCTAACATTTTTAAAATCTTGTTTATAAGTTTTTTAGAGCATTAAACTGTATGTCCACTATATTTACTTATTTAACTGTAGAATCGACAAAGGTAAAAAAATCATGGAAGGCTCGCTAAGGGTTGGA
>JAUZND010079945.1:0-16153 GCA_034780555.1 Coelogynopora nodosa | reverse complement strand
AATAGCATATGACGTCATTACATGACTACAAACAGTTGTCTTTAGATTTTAGGATATAATGGTTTAATGTTTATATCGTTTGGTAATACATATAAAGACCAACACATATTCTATACTGCGAAATTTATGATTAAAAATACGAAAAATGGATTAAAAAAATCCAAAAATGCCCTATTATAGGCTAAAATAGCCTGTGACGTCATGCGTTACCTCAAATGACCTTGAAATTATATTTTTCTGATAGAGCAATGCCACATTTATATTAGTTGGTAATATATTATATAGCTCAAAAATGCTTTATTTCCATGTTAATTAACATTTTAATATACGAAAAATTGAAAAAAATGACAAAAATCGATAAAATCGATAATTAGGCATAGAAAAAAAAGCCCTCGATCAAAGATTTTATTTTTTGTATTTTTTATGTCTATAGGACCTATAGTAAACATTTAAAGATGAAAATCAGAAGTGGCCCATTTTTGTTTACAAAAAAAGGCTTCCAACGCACCGTGATATATAGTAGCTATCAGAGAACGATCGGGCCTCATTAGGCTTGTATTGTAATGATTAAATTAATCTGTTTCTACAATGTTCTGCAGGTCCAGTTCTCTTGAAAACTTTGCAACGAGCAGCAAGCGAACGAACATGGAATTAGTTGCTTTCAAGCTGAGTATTTCAGAAGAGGAGGATGCATTCCGACTGATACTTTTGCATTCATCTTTGCAAGTCAGATACTTGAGCTTCAACATTTTGTCCCACTTGTTTTTGTCTCCATTGATTTTCTCATTAACATAATGTTGCAAGTGCCGTGCGTCCGCGTACCTCTATTTGCAAAACGCCACGCTGCACTGCCATTGGCATAATCCGCTTGGTGACGAAGTTGACCAACTTCATTTCGGATCCATCATCATTTACTGGTGCATTGAAGGGGTTTGCACTGTCTATGATAGCCTTGAGTTGTCTCACAGCCTTTTCCTGTCGTGCAGTAATTGATGCTGAGTGTTGGTGGTGTTGCTTTGGGATAGAATCTGATATGTTTAGCATACTTACGATTTATCCAGCCAGCCTTGACAGTTCTGGGGAGCTGAGGCAGAATTTGAGCAGACCTTGGGGATTGGTAGATAAGTCAGAAATGGCACCTTCCCCTTTGTGGATGTTGTTCACATGATCCTGTGCGTTATCAGGTCTAATGGATGTGAATGCTACAGGGTTCGTACTGTCGACAAAGTCTCCACTCTTGAGCTCTTGCCATATTGAGGGATGGCTGCTTTCCTCGATTCACGGCTGCTTTCCGTGATACACGTGAATTCATTTATTTAAATGAATTCAGTGACTAAAAAACCTATAAAACGATATACTGGACAACTACATATATCCACTACAAATGTCCAAAATATTTGGCGATTAAACGATTATTTTGTTAAATGGCCGCCATTTTGGATTTAGTGCGTATCCGACCATGCTGAAAAAAAAGGAAACAGATGGTTTTGAGTCCTATGTGATCTAAAGAAGTTCATAAGTACCAGTTTCAAGATTCTATATGAAAGGTTCACTCCCCTGATAATTGCAACATAACCGCATACACTATATTCTTGCCCACTTTGATATTGTTAACATCAAGAATGTAGCTTTCAAAAATATTTTCAAACATTATTGGAAATTATTCCAATAAAAGTGTTCATCTTATATATCACATAACATTGTAGTGCGAACTTGTAAGTAAACACCGCAGTCATCGGCGCTTAAATCAACAACAGCCTCGCTTTTGCATTTCTAGAAACAAATCTGTACATGAGGAATTATGTGTATTCCGCGTAGTGTGTTAGAAATATATATATATATATATATATATATATAAGGTATGTATTCGAAATACGCATTTAGATCTGAAAATGATTAATTGCTAACATACATGCGGGGCTGTTTGCTATATAATATGCATTTTAAATCGTCCGGAAATATACAAACTAATTTGTTTCAAAACATATGGGGAGTTGATAATTATTTATAAGAAATTTTACTGCTAAAAATATTTGGTAAACTTAATAAGTGCTTGAGTAAAATTATAAGAGAACATAATGCATATTAAATTGTGTTTGCTATATATTTTTGTTATCGCAAAGTAAATGTTAAGTGAACAGAATTATATGGTTAAATTATATAATTTATTAAATTACTGAAAATTATAGAAATTTAATTTTTATGTATATGCATCAATTAATTCTGGTGAGAAAATTATTATAGTTAGATATTAGGTTATAATGCGGTGAATGTGGTTTTAAAATAATAATTATATATAAATATATTTAGTTTTACAAATTGAATTGTCATAAAATAATATCGAATGCGGCCCAAAATGTCGAATACCATTCGATTGCCCCAACGAACAACGGGGCCTATTCGATACTTTTGGGGCCCAATAGACTAATATATATATATAAATGGAGCGCATTCGACACTTTGGGTCGCATTCGATATTTATTTTGGGGCCATTGGATTTGTATATATATATGTATATATTTATATTAACAACATAATAATTAAATCAATTTAGATTAGTTGAAAAATATGTTTGTTTTTCTGATCTCATATTATACTTTTCAGTGATCAATAGCTTAAACGCGCTAGACTCTGATTACAATTGAATGATAAAGTATTTACATATCAAAACATAACAATAAAATCAAACATCTACTATGGATCCGTTTTATATGTATATATATATATTATTTATTTAATATGTATATGTTGTGTTATATTTATTAAACTGTGCCTAAAATAATATGGAGATTTCACAAATGTTATTTCATAATTGTTTAAGTGATGATTTAAATACAATGTACAATACAATGTGTTTTTAATCAATTAGGTAAATCACCGTTACGTAATTGACAAAAGTGTATACTTTTAATTGTCGAAAGACTCTCAGATGAAATATATGATGTACATGCGTTATTGATAATTACGTTATGCTTATGCTATTAATATTATGATTGCGATATATGTATACAGGATATTCGTATTATAACATATTTTAAAGCATCCAAATAGGCAGGTAAATAGTATTGACAATATATTAAATAATGTATTCCACAAAGTAAACATATTTATAAAGTAAATGAATGCAATTAATATAATTTATAAAGAAGTAAAACTATTTTTTCGAATTAATTTATCATTGAGTAAAAATTGTTTCGTGCGGATTTCCATCGCGTTCCATGATTTCACTATGAAATAGTTACTGGAAAGACACCCTCTACCGGCTTCGTCAAATTAAAAAATGTAGATTGTAGGTGCATTCATCGTATCTTTACCATATGTATATTGTATTTATGCTATATGTGTAATGTATGCGGCTTTCTATTGCTTTTTGATGTTACATTTGACCATCAGAACGGTGTATTGTTAGTTATACGTAAATGCACTTTAAATAGTATAAAAATATATAACATATTTGAGTTAAGTGAAACAAATAGGATTAATCAAATATTTACTTATCCCATCCAGAAATGGGTAACATTAGTGATATTAATTAAATTAAATATATATTTCATGAAGAACCGCAGAAAGATATAATGTCTTTAGTTAATTATTATACTCATGTATACGCAGTGGATACCTTACTACGGTTTCATTTTAAAATTAAATAAAAGTACATTATATAGCAACAAATATATATTGTGTACACATATTATCCAACATTTAAAAAGATTAATATGCGACTTCATAAGTAATAATATTATTTAAAATGTCAGAAATATATATAACAAATATGAATTAGCTTCTAAAATATACAACACTACTTAATAATATATAAAACTTTTTAATTTAATTCTCAAAAATTATAAATGTAGGGAGAATGCATTTTACACGAAGGATAAAATCAAGTACATTAAAACATAGTTTCAATAAATTTAAAATCATTTTACATTTGTGGGGAGGGGGGAGGGGGGAGGTATTATATATACGCTATAGCATCGATAAGCAACAACTATTGTCGTGTTGGCTCAATTCACACCAGGAGGGTACGCAGACGCTCTGAATAGCCGTATAGGATCGTATATATATATATAGATCCACTTCGATACAAACGCACAGAGGGCCGCAACATCACACCAACCGGCAAACGAGGGTCCTTGAATCTCTGAAGAACTCCTCTTCAGAACACGGTGGATCATCTGTCCAGCTATTTCGGAGAACTGTAGAAGAAGGAACACTTTCTGTATTTGTGTATATATGTATATATAATAGCGCTCATACACGGGTGCTCATAGCGGTGTTGGGTCGCTGCTCACTCAACTTTCTTACTTGTCAAGAGGGGTATACTCTGCTGTTGTGTGTGTATATTCTCTACAAAACGCTATTATATTGTCCAAGGACATCTGGTGTAGCTATATATAGACCTAGATCAGGGATCTAGCTGGGTAGCTAGGCTCCCGTGTCAAGAACCTGAAGTTGGACCTGAGGCCGAACTGGGACGAAGAGTTAGCCCAGCCCAGCGGAGTCTGTAGTCTGCCTCAGGCACTGTTCGCCAATCTAGTGTGTATGTATGTACTATGTCATGTTGGCAAACAGACTGGACACTTACGCTTCATTATATCTGTGTTAAACCTTCAGACGTTGTGTATATTATAGTTCAAATATAAACTTGAAACTTCAGAGTTGATGGATAATATATGTTCTGTATTTTTTTCGATTCGTGAATTTTTTTATTTCCAGGGAATTTTGCCAAGTTTTTAAAAGACATCTTACTAATTGTTGGATGGAATAGTTGGATTTTTATGCAGTAACTTTTATACAATGTCTTCATTAATTTGTTTTGTTAGGTAAAATGTGTAAATTCAGTAGCGCGCTATCAAACCGGTTAAACACACCGCTGAGGGTCCTAAGTCCCGCACCTTATTAACTTTCTCCTGTATATATCTCTTTAAGTCAGCTTCTACTTTCGGTCCATTTTGGTTTTGTGTCCTGGATAATGGCTTTATAGTTAACATTTACATAACCACTACAGGCATGACTTATCATCCTCTCATTTCCTAGGCCTGTGTTATAAGTATACAGGTATAACTTGATGGAATTCCTTCATTTTCATTCACTTTTAGTATTGGCTGGTTTTCTTGAGCTTTTTCTAGGAAGTTATACTCTTGTTATTTCCAGTTTTATTAATTCCTCTCCTTTGCCTTTTGTGTATTTTCTTTGTTATATTGTTACCCTTTCTTTTAGGATTTATATTTTATTATTTTTGATTTATTTCTTTTCTTTCTATCTGGTGAACTGATTTTGCCTGATGGTTCCAATCAATTCAATTTGATGAAATCTCTGGAAAATTTCCATCTAACACATTATCGGAACTTTTTGTAAATATTCAAATTAATACTAAAATTATAATAAAAACAGATAAAACCGAGCTGTTTTAGTGGAGTTTAAAGCGAAGTTTAAAGAATGAAAAAATAACGTTAAATATTAAAGTTGATTTTATTAAATAAGCGACAATTTATTAAATTAGATATGTAAATAAAGAAAAGCTGGTAACGAAAATGAGAAAAAGCTTATATCATCAAAATGAATATATAATGTATTGCAATTTTTCTTCCTTGGTAGTTTTAGAGAATTTGATCTTAAATCGGTTTGGCATAACATAAAATAAAACAAAATTAAATAAAATAAATATGTGTATTTATAATATATTGTATATTAGCAACTTTCTAAATGTATCCGCTATTAAAATAGAAATGATATTATATTAAGAAAAAACGCTGCACAATGTGTCCAAAACAGTGTTTTGATTTGGGCCTGCAAACTTTAAGGCATAGAATCTCTTACATGGCGACATATTCTCCTATCACAGATGCTATACGCCACCTACATTGTATATATAGGTACTTAGAAATATGTTTGTTTATATTAATTTATTTTTAAATGATGTTCTCTGATTTTTAACAATCAAATTAAAATTAAAAGTACTGAAGTATTGGAATAGAATGTTTATAAATTAAAAATTAAAAATCACTATAATTGTATAGATTTTTATTTAAGGAATTCCAAAAATATATACATAAATATCTGTCTATTATATCTTTTCGCATGTATATAAATTATGCAACAAAAAAATTAAAATGTATAAATACATTTTAATCTTGTCTATATTTGAGTTGCAATGTTATAAGTAATGATTTAAATGATTAATTTGTTGAAACATATCTTGCGATAATAACTATAATATCGGTTATTCGGAAATATTTCACAGCATGGCCAGCAAATACTTCATGGCAAGCGGTATAGCTATATATATATATACACCTCCTTCAAAAATTCCCAAAATGATTGTTTAAGAAAATGGTATATCATTGCTCTATTAATGGTCTATTAATGGTGCATAAATGGTCTATTATTGCTATGAATAACATGTTCAAACATGACAAATTGGGTAATGAAGCAGTTAATTAAACTTGTGAAACATTTTTAGAATATTATATAATATCCTGAAGATATATATGTTTTATATCTTGTATTATAAATTATTATATTACTATTTGCACCCTAAACATATTTTTATGTATATAGCCTTATATGCATATACATAATGTTATTAATGTAATTAATATGTAGTTTATGTACAGTACACATGTAAAGATAGTTTCCTGTAAACATATATAATCCCAGAATCAAGCTTTACTGCCAAAATTAAACTTCTATTAAATCATTTATTGACAGATGTATTCCGATTACAGATTTCAGAATTGTAAATTAACTCTCTTTTTTTTATAAACAATTTCGCAGCACAATTTTAAACCACAGATAATCAAAAGTCAGCAACACGACCTAATCTTTCCACTTTTCACCCAAATACACACCACGTATAGAAAAAGATTGATGGAGAGTACACTACTATATTTTCCGCACACCATTATCCAACATAATTATATCCAACACACATGCGGGAGAAAGTTGCCCGGCTCTTTATCCGCATCCCGACCGCGTCCTCACAGGCTACCTCAGCCGCCAGAGTGAGCAAGCAAGCACCCATGGCGTCAACGCCAGAAATTAGTACTACCAGCCGGCCTGTACATACATATTGGGTGTGTCTGTGTATGCCGCACGCCACCATCCGCATAAAGAACGGAACAAACAGGACCCCATCCTGGTGTTGGTGATTTTATGCCGCCCCCCCCCCCCCACACACGCACTATATATACACAATCTACCCAAGTAAACCACCGGCGACGGGGGGGCCTTTCGACCGAGCGACCACCTCTCTCACACACGATATCTGTCCGATAGAAACACACGCCGTATACTATATATCTAGGAGGGTGTAACATACTAAAGCCAGCCACAGTGCCTCTTCAAAGGGAAAGGCTGGCTGTCAATTTTAATATTGAGCTCGTCCAGGGTGTCCTAAACTGGACGTTTCATCGGCCTTCTTCCCCTCCCCCCCCCCAATGCTTCGCGCGGTTCGGTAAGGGGACGGCATTTTAGAAGGGAGGCAATTCTCTGGTGCTGTTGCCTGCTTTTCTGAAGGCTTTGATGATATGGAGTTGTTGTATGATTGTTGGTCTCTCTCTGTGGTATCGTGTGATGTTATCTTGGACTTTCTAGGACTCGTTTTTCGTGCATCAGCTCTTTACTCCCTTCTTTGTAGAGAGGGTTGTATCTATGTATCTCCTCCCTTTCTGCTTTGGTCGGCAGGTTTCTTGTGGCATTTCTTCTATCTCTCCGCAGTTAGGTGCTGGATTAAATTGGATAGTTGGTGTCAATTATGGGGCTAGTTATCCATGTGTTATTGGCCTGCTAGTAGCAGAACAGTTTATACGCATTGGTGCGGAAAAGAACATTTTCTTCTAAATAGTTTTCCGGTTTATATTTTTTTTAGTAATTAGTGTAATGGATCAAATAATAAGATTACACCAAGTGATATTAGTTATAAAAATACCATGTTTATATATTGAAAATGTGCCCCTAACGGGTTTGGAAGGAGCGAATTCCAGACCTTCCAATGCTGACGGGTATACAATATTTAATAAGTAAAGTTTAACTAAAACAAAAAATCTTCTATTTATTGACTTTTCGTAAACATATATTTTCTAGAACTAAACTGTTATTTTAAAGAAATGTGCACATTTATATTATGTATTTTGCACTTCAAGATCACAAAAAAACTTCTTATCTTTTGTAATATGTTTGGACACTGTTTGGACACTTTCCAGTAGATACTGTATAAATACTTTTTGTACACTTCATGTTGGACACAGTTTAAATACTTTTTGGACACTTTTTTTAACACTTTCTGTTGGACACTGTTTAAATACTGTTTGGAGACTGTTTTAACACTTTTTGGTGGACACTGTTTAAATACTGTTTGGGCACTTTGTGGTGGACACTGTTTGGACACTTTCTGCTGGACACTGTTTGAACACTGTTTGCACACTGTTTGGACACTGTTTAGACACTGATTGGACACTTGCTGCTGGACACTGTTTGGACACTTTCTGTTGGACACTGTTTGGACACTTTCTGCTGAATACTGTTTGGACACTGTTTGGACACTTTCTGTTGGACACTGTTTGGACACTTTCTAGTGGACGCTTTCTGCTGAATACTGTTTGAACACTGTTTGGACACTTTCTGTTGGACACTGTTTGGACACTTTCTGTTGGACACTGTTTGGACACTTTCTGCTGAATACTGTTTGAACACTGTTTGCACACTGTTGGACACTGTTTGGACACTTTCTGCTGAATATTGTTTGCACACTGTTTGAACACTGTTTGGACACTTTCTGTTGGACACTGTTCGGACACTTTCTGCTGAATACTGTTTGAACACTGTTTAAAAACTTTCTGATGGACACTGTTTGGACACTTTCTGTTGGATACTGTTTGGACACTGTTTCAACACTTTCTGGTGGACACTGTTTAAACACTGTTTAGACACTGTTTGGACACTTTTGGACACTTTTTAGTGGACACTGTTTGGACACTTTTTGGACACTTTCTAGTGGACACTTTTTAGACACTTTCTGCTGAATACTGTTTGAACACTATATAAATCACGAGAAATATTCTTCTTAAACATATGAACATTCTATTTATAAACACAATAGATGTGAAATCATAAAATATAGGATAATTACGACATTACACATAGTTATCAAGTGAATTACTTTATATTTAGTAGCATAGAGTAACGAAAAAAATATATATAAAATAATTGACAACAATAGGCTCACCTGCACTTAAATACAATTTCAATTAATAATTATTATAGTTCATTAAAAATTAAAACATTGTACCAAACATTCATTCAATTGATTTTTCCATTATATTTTGCTGTAACATTAGTTGTATATGATGTCGGCATTGATTTTTAAAACAAAGTAACTTAGATCAAAGAATATAGAGTAATTTAAAACAATTGAAATAGACTGATCACGGACGAAACTATTAAAATAGTAATTAAATATTAATAAAAAGTACAGGATGAAAACTACATGATTATCACATTACCTTATATTCCTGCATAGTTTCATACTTTCGTATACGGTTTTATCGTTCTTTTATTTTTCTATTAATTTATATTTAACATATTCACCTTTTCTATCCAACTCATATAAGGATCTTTTTGATTTTTTTTATTCTATAAGAAAGGTTATATTATTATAATATATTTTTTGTTAACATGAAAATTTGCACAATTCACAGAATTTGCTGATTGTTTGTTTTCTTCCGTCCACCAGGGGAGGGGTGTGGATTGTCCACGGCCCACGACGCCAACTCCTCGTCGGGCAGCGCTGGCGAGGGCGCCGGCGGCAGTCTGGCCGGCTCCTGTGGCGGCGGCGGCGGCGGGGGCGTGGGCGTGGGTGGTAGTGGGGGGAGCCTGCCGCAGCAGCGTCAGAAGCGAGTTCGCACCTCCTTCAAGCACCACCAGCTGAGGACCATGAAGTCCTACTTCTCCATGAACCACAACCCCGACGCCAAGGATTTGAAGCAGTTGTCGCAGAAGACGGGCCTGTCAAAGCGTGTCCTGCAGGTGAGATTGATTTATTTATTGATTTATTGATTTATCGATTTATTGATTGATTGCTTGATTGATTTATTGATTTATCGAATTATTGATTGATTGATTGGTTGATAGGTTGGTTGATTGATTGATTTATTGATTTTTTGATTTAATGATTTTTTGATTTATTGATTTATTGATTTATTGTTTTATTGATTTATTGATTTATTGTTTTATTGATTTATTGATTTATTGATTTATTGATTTATTGATTTATTGATTTATTGATTTATTGATCGATTTATTTATTTATTTATTGATTAATTGATTGATTGATTGAGTGGCATTCTATTCGATTCCTCAACACCACCACAAAGTAAATTAAAAAAATATGAATAACATTTTTAAACAACAGATATTATCAAAACGACGGTCAAATAATTTTAAACGAAGCAAAATTTTATAATAATATCAGGATGGTTTAAAGGAAAAAGCAACAATCATGACTGAACTCCAGAAAGGTCAAACAAAAGAAATGCGTTATCATCAAACCACAAATATTAAAATAAAAATGGTTACAATCTAAACATAGTTTATTTTGACTAATTAATATAGTCTAGTTTTGTTTCTTATTTGACAGTCGCTTTTATAAATTCTAGTTCTTCTTTTTTTCTCTCTATTTTTTCTTTATTTTTTGGGGGGTTATGTTGCTAATTTGAATAGAATACTATTGTATACTCACGTAAAACAGGCCTGGAGTGATAGGATAGCAAATGAAACCGGTGCATTTAAAAGCATCTAAAAACGTGAATAGATTATTTTCTATTTTATTAAAACTGTAGCGCAGCTTTCAATCTTCCGAGGGGCGCCATTACAGTGCAACAACAGCAATTTCAGATAAAAAGCATATCTTATTTTAGATAACAGACAGCAGTAACATCAGTATCAGAATAAATAGTAGGATAATCTCTGACCATATTAGGCCCATACCTAGTTAGTAATTATTATTTTACCCGTTTTATTTATTGGCAACCTGATAAATTGACAGTACTGCAGCGATTAGTCTTATTACTACACCATTTTCGGTCGATTATTAACATATTATTGTCAATAATAATATATCTTTATAGGTATTCTAGGTTACAATTTCAATTTCTGTATTCTCAGTCCAGTTAATAATTATACTTTGATGTTGGCGCTGTAAGACTACCTTGAATTTGGAATACTGTTTAAACAAAACTTTTTTAAATATTCCACTTAGTAATCTATTTTCGTTTTTAAAATTTATAAAGGAATTTACACAAATAAGATTTCCCCTTTTGGTATAGTTTAAAGAGGAGAAGTACAATACGGTAATGAACAAACAATTATATTTTACTAAATCTAGTCACACATTTCATAGATCTCTGCATACTTTCTCATATTTTGCATAAATTGTTATATTACTAAGTTTGATTACCAATAGCAATAACTATACATATATATATATATAGTTTAGTTTTGTGTAGATTCAATTTAAATCAATATCTTCACTGAATAGGTCGATAGATACTTTTTCAATAAATGATAACCCTACATTTTTAAGTTGAATAATATAGATTAGGATAAAAAGTTAAATATATTATAGTATGGATATTTCCACAGTACGCATGAAACATAGAGCACAAATGGCTTACTATGAGACATTTCTGCTTCGCTTGTCGCAATAGTTATTGATGCGTGGAATGAGGACCTTTTATAAGGAGGCTAGATAAGCTATAGCACTGCTTTAAGGTTTTTTTTATTAAATATGTCATGAGTATATAGTGTAAGATTAGATCAGAACATTTCAGTATGGCTATAATACTTTTCAGGTTTTAAAATCGATCGTTATAAATTGTATAGGATATGTTTAGAAAGTGTGTGTTTTGCATAGTATTATATATTTAATAATCTATATTAGTTATTTATATATATACCGTATAAAGTGGGGCTATTTTGGACAGTTTTGATTTTAGCAAACTTTTTATCATGGTTTTAAATTTGAAATATTTTGTTTAACATTATTTTACATAAAAGCCAATCTTTAAGTTATTAATTGATTAATATAATAAGTGTCTATATATACTTTAAAAAATATAGGTGAGTAATACATATCGGACTTACTTTCTAAAGAATGTAGTTCATTATTATTGTTAAGTAATGTGAATAGCATTAACACTTAAAAAAAGTGTCCAGCATAGCCCCGAGTTTTCTCGCTGTCCAGAATAGCCCCACATTACGGTATATATACGGTATATAAATCGTAATACATTTTGGCCGATTGTTGACGCATTCTATACGAAACTTTCTTCTTAGCAGAGAAGGACAACACAACATGTTCTTCTGTGTGCAAATTAAAACTATTAATATAATGACTTGGTATACTATAGTCAATTTCAGTATTACTGTACCTGTTTAGCACCATGCCTCACTGTGCACGCACATTTCCCAATTACAAAACGATGCCATAAATCTTAAGGAAAAACGAAAACAAATCCTATACACGAATAATACAGTTTTCCCGGTCCAACATCGTCAATTTTCTGACACACTATAATGTACATATAATTAACTGCTTCTCTTACAATAATAAAATCCTTTGTATGTACGCCTGCTAGCTGTACCGACGCTTACATGTTCAACCAATGTTAGCATAATAATCATCAGTACCCTGAACTGTACAAATATATATCTTCACAAATATTATTAAAATATTATAAAACAGGCAACCCCCCCTCCCCAAGGCCGCGATAAGGCGATGCCATCTCGCATCAATCAGCTACATTTTGCTACAATCATTTCTCGAAAATTGGTTAAAACGTTTACACCGTTATATATATATACACTAGATTTTTGCGACACACATTCTTTCTGACACAAAGAATATTATAGTGAGAGGCTTCTATACTATTTATTTATTTATTTATTTATCCCACATGTATAACCTTTCTTCAGGCTGAATCCAACTATTACCAGGGTTGTTTGCTCCTTTCCATTTGGAAAATAAAAATAGCTTAGAACTGCTTCTTGCCCATCATTGAATTCATCAATTTATGTTCCGGGTAGAGTTGTATAGCCTATATATATAATGTTTATATATATACATACATATAATGGACTGCACTATTTCAAGTTTACGATGGCTAGATTGTTACATTGTTGCCAGGCTGCCTACTTTACACATATCATGGCATAATAGGCTATAGAAGCGAATGAACCCATTTTAAGAGAAAAAAAAAGGAAAACGTTGATTACAAATGTATATATATTTGTTTTTGCTGAATATATATGTTGAGGGGAAGAAATAGATGTGTTGCTAGTTTTCTTCTAAGTGCAAATGTAAGATATATATATTGCTGCCTGATAAGCATGATACATTTTAGGCTGTCAACTAATATCTGTTCAGTATTTGGATGTAAGTATATACAATGGTAAAATATTTACGTATAACATAATGGAAATGGAAATAATAATTATACCATTTTATGCAAAATATCGACATTAAACTTTGAACTACAAATAGTCATTACTCAATTATCCTTGCATATGGTTGAAAAAATGAAAACCAGAAGGTTGGCACCTAAAATGTATATTATTGGTCTTTTTCAAGACACGCATTTATATATATATATATATCTTTTCTACTTGTTATTCACATAAATACACGTATAGTTTCTGTTTTAACTGGAAAATTAAATCCGACTAAAATGAATTTTATAAAAATTTGTTTTCTATAATAAAGCGCGCCTCTTTCTGATTAATGATATGAAAAAAAATTATTATTATTATCAAAAAATATAATTAACAATTGTGATTTTCAAATAGATTCTTTAGAGTTCGTGATTATACAATTTTTGAATTAAATGAAGCACATTTTGTCTAAAATATTATTAATGTATGTTATGTCGTTTAAAAAAGTGAACATTATTTACAAAAAAATATATCATAAATTTATTTATTTATGTATTAAAATATTTTAACACATGCTAAATAAGACTGCAATAGAAAAATGGAAACATTTAAGGGACACCTGTGTTTCAACTGTTTCACTATAAAATAAGTAAAATCATGGCTTTAAACAATAGTAACTTTAAGTAACAACTATAGATGAGAGGGAATTCAAAAATAATGGACTAAGATTTTTACACAATATAAGGATTTTACACAAAAATATGAAATAAATTGTATCAATAATGTTTTATTTATTGAGCAAGTCGTTTTTTCTTAATATAATTATTTATTTGTATTTAAGACTGTGTTTACATACGTACACCATTTTTTTAGTATACACTATAAAAAATTAATGGTTTTACAAATAATATTTTTGATGAAAAACAAAAATGATCTATACTTTATTAATATGTACCTATAAAATGTAACTTTTTAATTTTTAGTTACAAAATAATTAGAAAATAATTCGTGTCGATTTTCCTTGATTTTTTGTTGATTTATTTAAATATTGATTATTTTACGGTTAAAAATGCAGTTCATTTGATTGGTTATCTATACGGTATGTATTTGTATATATATAGTTTTATTTTAAATCTATGGCTAAAATAGATATGAAAATGATGCCATGTATTATTGTAACTAATAAAGGAGCAACGAATAGTTTTTTTAGGAATGCAGGGGCGCACCCAGGAATTTGTGATGGAGGGGGCGTTTTTATGAAAAAAGGGCTAAATGTGAGGTACTTACGTTATAGGGTCGTTTTATCTAGTTATACTTTACTTTTCATAAGGGCCCCAAAATCCAAAGGGGGGGGCGCCCGCCACCAATGCCCCCCCCCATGTGTGCGCCACTGCAACTGTCAAGACTCATAGCTAATATACTTCCTTTAACCCTTTGCATCAGCATGTAGAGGAGGGGCTATACCATTTTTT
Organism: Coelogynopora nodosa; assembly: GCA_034780555.1. Lineage (NCBI taxonomy): Eukaryota > Metazoa > Platyhelminthes > Proseriata > Coelogynoporidae > Coelogynopora > Coelogynopora nodosa. The sequence continues at coordinate 1,250 of JAUZND010079945.1, read as the reverse complement.
ATAGAAATGTCATAACGTTTTGGATATATATATATAATATTAATGTATGATCCTGATTTACTAATCAATGATTTACTAATAAATTAATGATCCTGATCCTAAAATACTTGTATCTAAATCTTTTAAAAAAATGATTTCAAATATTTTTACATACCAGAAAAGAAAAAATGTGTTGTTATTGATATATTTTTGTATTGACAATTTAAGTTTATTGTAAATTATATGAATTTAACTTGAATAATAAAATTATTTATTAAAATAACCAGCACTTTGAAATTAAATACTAAAATAGCATTTATTCTACTTATAGCTTTTCATTTGTGTGTAAACAAATAAGTTAATATATTTGTTGATATTTGTCAATATATTTTTTTAATTTATTTTTAAATATATTGAATTTTATATATTTTTATATATATTATTGTATATATTATTATTATTATTATATATATTATTTATAGATATATTATTTTATGTAGTATATGTTTTATATATATTTAATTTTTATATATATTTAAATATATTTTTTTATATTTTAAATCAATATTCAACTTATTAATATATTTTTCTAATTATACTTATATATGGTAAGTATAATTAGAAAAAATTTCAGCTTATATGAAGTTTGGTTTTCCAGGGGGTAAAGTACCTCACCCCCCTCCACGTAGCACATCCTCAAAAGTGTGTACATATATGAAGGGTTAAGAAGAATGAAAAAAAATATATTTAATGTATGCATGTCATATTGCCATTACAGTATAATCCACTTATAACAAGCTCACTTATAACAATAACTTGCTTCTAACAAGCAACCTTCAATGGTCCCAATCAAATTTGTATCAAAATACATTATAGAAACCTTGCTTATAACAAGCAATCCTGATATAATAAGCAGATTATTCGGTCCCTACACATAATTATTCCTGCTTATAACAAGTATAGCTGTGTTTCCCATTGTCATCTCTCACACACACAGCTGAAAACAATGCAGAGTATTGATAAATGCATAATTTATTATTACATAGTTGCCATTCAGCCAATCATAATAGACTGCATTAAACAGGGTGCCTGCTTGTCTGGAATTTTCTGAAGGTACTGGAATATCTGGAATTTTGTTAATAATAATATTATGTATTTATCTGTATTGTATAATCTATGTATAAATATTGTACGTTTGTTTATAAATATGAAGAAATCATTGAAGAGAACTCTGAACATAATCTGTGTGGGATTAATGTGAAAGATATCAG
>JAUZND010079934.1:0-16154 GCA_034780555.1 Coelogynopora nodosa | reverse complement strand
ATATTTGTCTAGTATCCGCAGCAGCAGCAAGTTTCTGCTCAACCTCAACAGCAACCGCCACTTAATCAATTTTCACAGCCTCCATATGGTTTTTCTCAAAGTACGTGTACTTTATGTTTTCCTGTGCTAGACTTGTGTTAGTTAAATATAATAAAAATAATATTTACGTGATTTAGATATTATATTTAATTTTTTTCTTTTTCTGTGAGCTTTACTCGCAATTCATTTATTATATGATTTTACATTGTTGTTTATTAAATTTTGACTTTATAATTAAATTACAGTAGAGTAATTGTTTATCAAGTTTGTTATGCAAAGTTTGTCAGCGTGTAAAATGTTACACATTACTAATGATTTAGGATCAGGAATGTAATCAACAGTAGTTAAGTAGTTATACTTAAAGCGCCTACACACGGTCGAACTGGTTCGAAAAGCCAGAAATAACATCAAACGTGTTTGATATTTTTATTTGGTTCAGACAAACTTCGCTTCTGATTGGATGCGCGGGAACACCACTGCTCGTTGAACTTCAACGCATCCTTTGTTTTCGTTGTGTGGGAAGTCGATTTAAATATATAGTAAATCCTTTTGTTGTATATAATATTTATATATTATACAATATATATATATATCTTTCTTGTGGCTTTGTCTTTTTCGCATTATTTTTAAAATGGCAAATTTAAGTAGATCATTTCATTCAATCTTATATAGTGAGTCACAAAGTACAATTTGGTTTATTACTATAATATCTGCGATCATGCTAGACACAGGAGAAATATCCCGCTGTCAAGAGCTGTGTGAGCGGAACTATATAAATAATATATTTATTTTAGTTTATTTATAGGTAAATAGGCGGCGGAGCCGGGATGGTATCAGAGGGAGCTGAAATATCTTTCGGTCCAACCTAAATTCTGTATGCTGAATACCTATAGTACGGAAGTGGTCAAGGGAATCCAGGGTATTCAAATTCAAAACACGAATAGTGTGGATTTTAACAAAATGTGATCTTTACAGGAAAAGCCCCCCCCCCCCCTAAATGTTCTATGCGCCGCAGCCCTTTGTCATAATGCACATATAGACTGTATCGTGTGTTGGTGACCGCTAAAAGCGTATATTAAATTTCTAAAATTTAACATGTGTTGGTTGCTGATATTTCAATATATTTGAGGTATATATCAAATTAGGTAATGAGGTATACTAGATTAGTATTTCAAAAGTTTAATTCAAAAATATAAATATCTTAATAACTAATTTTATTAAGATTATATTATATATTTATAATAAATATAGATCATGTTTAACAAAATTGTTTAACGTACATTACTAGATTTAGTTCAAGAAAATAAAGGTTTTTCTAATTGTCTTTCTGAGATGTATCAAATAAAAAAATTACTTGATCATTTTTTATAGTAAATTATATTGGTATAGATTGCGATATACCGTGTATGTAAATGTATTTCAATTAAATATCCCCCATCAATTTCTTTCTGATGTAGAATTTTATTAGCCAATAAAAAATTCAACCATGGTTTTTATACAAAAAGTTTTATATTATTAAATAGTCCTCTTTTCATGCTTTAACCCTCAATAGTACGGAAGGTTACAAGTTACATTTAGTACAGAATACTACATGTGTAGTTATATTATGTAGTTATGAGATTATAAACATGATTACGTGAATAAAATGATTTACAAACGAACACTTAATCCTGCAAAACATGTATAACATTCAAAATATGTGGATATTAGTCACATGAGTAAACAATTCTTACGTATTATCATCTTTACTTAAGCAGTGTCAACATTTTATAGTAGAATGCATGTTTTCAGTTTATATGTAGTTTGCAGACAGGTATGGCACACTGCGAACAACGTTTGCGAGTTGGGGAGTCATACCATTTTTTTATGTTGGCCTCTGCCAACTGATCAGCTATAGATTTCTTCATTTGTTTTCTTGATTTGGTTTATCCATTTTATTTCATTATTATCCAGGTGTTACATACGGTGACATTAATCATGTTGAATAAAAAATAAACGGGTAGCTTGGAGTTTTACGCTTACACGAGTAGTCCTCAATGCAGCTATCTAATATGTCGATACCACCTTTCGATTTATTGTAAAAATCAATAACATCGGGAAGCTTGTTTTCTTTGTCATCTGGTACAGAAATGTTATCATGCATGGAAGGGAGAAGCAGATTTAAAAAAAATAATTGGGAACATATGACAACATAATGACTTTGTTCATGATTATATATCACATTAGTGGACAGTACTTTACGTTGCTTCACATTTCGAATTTGCTGGGGAACATCTCGACGAGTATGCATAATAGTTCCCACAAGGGTTAGATCTTTTTCCAAAAGTTTTGTACACAATGAAAAATCAAAACGATGTGAAATATCTGTCAACACTGATATTGCGATTACTCCCAAAATAAAGCTTACAGAGTTTTAGAACAGTATTTTCCGCCAATCCAAGCGCGCGCTGTTCTCCTTTACCACTAAATATAAAAGTGAATTCAGAGCATAACCATTCGCATCGCATAGACAGAACACTTGCTCCATATTTCGCTGGCATCCAGCAACGACCTGGAGTAAAACCCCTATATCTGTATAGCTGCTCATCCACTGTCAAGGTACTAGTAGGTATATATACCATTCGAAGATTGCCATTGGCCAATCGAACAGCCGCTAACTTGTCTTCTTGCTGACGAGCTCTTCGAGCTAGTCTGTTGTCTAATGAAGCATATTAAAGAAAGATTTTAATGCGATGTAGACTCAGTGCACAACGCAGACCTGCCAACTGTCCCGGCGAAACCGGGACAGTCCCGGTTTGAGGAGCAAATTTAGGTGTCCCGGTTTCAGTTCTAAAATACCGGTATTTGATAACATGCTCAGTTAAAAAATTTATTTATAATTTTTTTTCCATATAATATATAAACTAAATGGAGTATATTGATAGATGATGGAAGAAATTTTAATTTATATAGTATTATTTCTAAAGCGGCTATTTCTTTCTAGCGGCTTAGCAATGCAAATGTATACAATACATTTATATGGGTGCATTTACGCGTCGGAAGTAATCAATGAGCTAGGTGTGGAATGATTGGATGAGAGAGAATTAGCATCTCTGATTGGATAATATGAATATTATATACTGAATATTAAATTTACGAGTTTTTACCGTGTGGCCTTTTCATATTAAACTCTATAGTATATATATATATACCTATACAATTTTAAATAGCACGGCATAAAAACAGTTGATTTAACAGAATAAAGAACAAACAAATTATGTTAAAGGGGATCTCCAGGGGTCTTTAAATGCAATCTAAGTTTTAAAATGGAAAAAATTTCTCTTCGCGCCGACTTAGAGGCTCATCTACTCGCCTCGCCATAAGGGGTGGTAGATAATGAGTCATATGTCCTGGTTTCTTATTCTACTAGGTTGGCAGGTCTGAATAAATAATAATCTTCCCTATCTTGTCTACTGGTTACTTCTGATCCCAAAGTAGTTTGTGACCATTGAGATCTCCGGCTAGAATTATCCTTCTGTCTGGGATGAAATTTATTTGAAAAGGGTCTTGTTTCAAATTTCTGCTGGGTTTTGACTTAGAAATAATAATTTGGGTATTGGAATCCTTTTATTATTGACCCTCTGCTTTTCCTCACATTTAAACAAATTTCAAGTATTGGTTTCCATTAGCATTTCCAATTTTTCTGTGATCTTTTGGCACACTTTTGTTATTATTACTTACATTGACTACATTTGAGAGGGTCTGTAATGGCTCTAATAATTGTTTTCACAATATTCTTTCTATCTTGACCCATTAAAGTAATCTTTTTGCTATTTTGTGGCTTATACTTGGTCAGTTGCCATTCTAGTCAGGGACATAGCCAGCCTTTATTTAATTCTATACACAACATTTTCAGGTAACAATAACAATTTTAAAAAGGGCCCTTTTAGTAGATACAAAAGACAAAATGTTAAAAATATGATCCACAAAGATGATCAAAAATGTCAAGGCCACCCATGCTTTTGTTATAAGATTTAATCAGAGCTATCTTTCCATACACAAGGATTTTTCCATTATAATGACAATCCATAGCTCTCTTTTCCTCCTTCAATGATTTTTTATCTTTCAGAGGGCAGTAATTTGTTCAATTAGGCTTAATAGTACCAGGAGCTTGTATACCTTTTGAAGCTAATGATTTTAACAATTTGTAGCTTGTGAAACAATTATAAAAATTTACTGCATATCATTTACCATTAACAATTGACTCTAACAGTTTGTTGGCAACTTATGTATGTAAAAGTTCTTCAGTTTTTCTGATGCTCCTGCATATAGTTCCAACTGAAAAGGATAATCATTAGTGCTGTACAGCACCCACAACTTGTATCCAAATCAGATAGGTTTTCTTCTAATAAACAATCTTCCAGAGTAATGTCCATACTATGGTACCATTGACTCATTGATGCTCAATTTTTCAACAAAAATGCTAAATTGACGGAGTTTGCTATTCAGAATGGATTATAGCATACTTGTCACCTTGCATTAGGTTGTTGTTATCAACAATATGAAGATTTATTTTGATTTTTCTATATATTTCTCTAGGCGTGGCTTTGCTGACTATGTCACACCACAGATCTGGTGGATTAGTAAGTTTCTTCATTAGGCAGACTGATATCTGCAGAGTAAAAGAATCTTAAATAACTTTGGTTGTTGTATTCAAATGTGGCCCTGAACATAAAAACCATTCAAACTTTTAAAAAGCACTGACAATATGTACCAGAAAAGCTTATTTTTGCATAATAACCGGAAACTCAGAAATTTGTAACATTCAAATCTTTCTTTTTACACACAATAATTGACACCTATAGACATATACATCTGTATTAGTTTGTGTACACCAACTTTCAAAGAATTGGCAAGGGTTAATGCAAACTATTGAACATAACCATTTTTTAATGCTAATTTTATGCAAGTCTAACATACATTTATTTTGTAATCAAAAATTACAATAATCAATTTTCATTAAGGTGTCTACACATAAGCAAACTAGTTCAACAAACCAATTTGAACCTTCACATGATTGAACTGGTTCAGTGAACCAGAAATAATGTCAAACATGTTTGATATTTTTATTTGGTTTGGACAAACTCTGCTTCTGATTGGATGTGTGGGAACACCCCTGCTGGTTGAACTTCAACACATCCTTTATTGTTGTTGTGTGGGAAAGCCTGTATAAACAAGCAACTGCAGTATTTTATAATATGGTTCATGTATTGATGGTAGGAAGTCAATGTAAATATATAGTAAATCCCTTTGTTGTCTATTTATATATCTTTCCTGTGGATTTTGTCTTTTTCACATATTATTATTTTAAAAATGGCATATTTAACTTGTGAAAACACTACTTATTTAATTGAGCAGTATTAAAAATAAACAGATAGTCATTTTTTAACATTCTATTTACATTAATAAATGTATTTGTAAAACATTTGTTTGTTTTTTAATTGCCTAATTTCTCTATCCAATGAAGACACCCCTTTTTGACAAATCATGAATAGTCAACTGGTTCAATCAGTGTGTAGGCACAATTTCAATGATGAACTGGTTTGATGAAATATTTCAACCATGTGTAGGTGCCTTTAGAATAGTTACATATTGTGACCCATTGATATTTGCCTTGCAGTATTTAGAATTTTTAGCAGTACCCAATAACACATATTACAAAAATTAAATTCCATGTGTAATTTTGCAATTGAAACCCTCCTGAGAAGTAAAGTAAACATGTTATGCATTAACTTTTTCAATGGAAGAGCTTATAACTGACTATCTTATATAAATCAAATGATAGGCCTAAGTAATCAATTTATAATTCTCTGTAAAGTTAATAAAGGGTTTTTAGTATATTATTTGTATGATGAGTAGAGCAGATTAAAAAATAATTGTTAGTTTTATTCACCATCCATCTGGATTCCTTTTCAATTGCATTCTTGTGAAGTAACAGTATATTCCTAAAGCAATCTACTTCTATAGCAGGCATGCCTAATCTATATGATTGTTCAAACTGGATGCCAGATAAAGAACCAATATTGCCTTCTTATCTTTTCTATGTTAAATAGCACCTACAAACCTACACCTAGCACCTAAAGTATACACCAGATACTTCCAGCAGTTCCTTACACAGTATTATAATGTAATTAGCTATGTGTAATCTGGATGTGTTTTCAATTGCAGTCTTGTGAAGTAACAGTATATTTCTAAAGTAGTAATTGATAAGGAGACAGCTGCATATCAAAGTAGCAAATAAACTGAGAAGTAATAGTATGTATATTCCTTAAAAACTAATTTATAGAGAGACAAACAATAATCCATAAAAATAAACTTTGATCATTGTGGTCTTGACTGCTTCACTAATTTCTATAGACTGGATCGGTAATGTATGGGGGTCTTGTTTAGGCCAAGTTGACTGTATTTTCAATAATTTAAGAACTACTTTAAAATAAATTTTACATTAATTTAACAAGTATTATAATCAATAAATTAACATTCTCTTAAACAATTAAATTTTTTTATTTTACATTAATTATTTTTTTCTGTAAATATTATGCAAACATCATTTCAATTTTATTAGCATTTCGTTGAATAGCTTGATATTTTCATATTTTTAATTTTTTTAAAGATAATTAAGACACTAATATTTTATATATTGCATTAAATAAAATATATTGTTTCTAAACATTTCATAAAAATTTGATGTGTATATGACAACTCTGAATATGTCTATTGATTAATAATAATTTAATCAATTATATAAATAATTAAAGTAATGTTATAAATTTGTACAGTTAGTTAAAACAAAGTAGAATTATTCATCAGACATTACAAAAAACATTTTTTGTAATAAATGTTCTGTTAATATTATAATTATTAAATTGTATTAAAAAAAAATTACTGAGTAATATGATCATTATTTAATTTCAACATTGACTATTTTTTCATATCCAACATTTTTAATTTGTTTTTTATATGAATAAAATAATTTTTATGATTATGATAAATTTAGAAAATGTTTCAGATTGAATACACAAACCTTTTGTTCATAGAAACCATTAAGAAATTCCATACCTAGTAAGAAATTAGTAAACTATATATAATTTGTTTCATGTCTAACATATATATTTTATTTACTTAAACATGTTTTTTACTAAACCAATTTATTTATTATCATAAGAAAACTGAGTAATAAACATTTAGTTGTTTTGTATTTGTTCTTGATATGGTTTCAATCTTAGTGTGTGATACATAAATAAATGTGTGAACAAATATTTATTTATTTAGAGTAGTTATTTAATATTGAATTAAACTATTTGTTATGTCCAATATGTTAACATTTTATCTCATTTACACACCTTTATAGAATTAATTAACATTACAATTTGATGGGAGGCACTACGCAAATACACAACTTTAATGAAATAACAGGGTAGATTTCCTTATTGCTTAAATGCAGTTATAGATGTAATTATGATTAATGATAGAAACTTCTTCCTCTGTCTGCACATTGTTTCAATGATATTGGTAGACTGCGAGATGGATACTGGACATGTCTGGTGAAGTTATTACTTAATTTATAATAATCTTTTTAGCCATAGTTAAAAGTATATTATAGTCAGTACATATCATTTTAGACACAATATATTCAGTGATTAGTTTTCAAATTGTCACCTAGAATGTTATTTTTTAACAATAACTTTAAAATGAAAGAGTTTTTCATATATTGTAGTTATTTATATCATTTTTGTTATTGTAATTAATTATTTTTAATTTTTTGTTCGCAGAAGATGTATATACATATATGTGTAAAATATTGTTTTAGAAAAAATATAACTTTAATAGAATATAAATGATTATTTTGTAGAATTTGAGAAATATTCCCCTTGAGGGGGACATAGCTACTCTAGATGTCAATAGCTCTACAGATGAAGGACAGCCGTGCACTCTTGATGAACCAATTAGGGAGACTATTGTGAGTGACATGTAGCTTCATTGTATCTATGTTATTTCCCTAGTTTTTAATATTTTAAATTTAGTAAATATAGAGATTGTTTTCGATAAATATACAGGCGTATCGGAGCGTTTTAAAAAGTGGTTGGGCCTGTCATAGTAATGGGATCAAAATTTATTCTAGAATTATATAGTATAAAACTGCAAAAATCCTTTGAAAATTAATATGTTTATTGAAATTATAAAAATTTTCTACAAAAAGTGGGGGGCCTACAGATACTCAGGCCTCCCCATGTTAAAAGTGAGGGGGGGGCTGGGCCTCCCGCCTACCCCCCCCCCCCCACTTCCGACGCGCCTGTACCCATAAATAAAAAATATTACAGCTGAACAGTATAATATAGTAGGCATGTATGTGTTATGTTTATCTCTGCTTATTCACGGATAATACTTTAACTATTTCTCACTCAATAATCTCTTTTTTTAAATATTCCTAAGTCAAGGGTTCATCGTTTATCACTTTATCAGAGGACTATCGACTCTAACGAAGTCAATATGTTACTGCCATGTTAGCCTGATTTCAGTTGCACTTTGGTATCTAATATTATCACAATAAACAAGAAATTGTTCAATTATTGGAAATTGCGGCTCAAAATAATCTTGGGTCATGGAATTCTCCTGCTGATTCTCACTTACTATACCGAAAACTATTGATGAATCTGTCACATTCAGTTACTACTTCACAACATTACTATCCAACCCAATTATACCAGAATATATGCGATTAAATCATGACATGTCAGACCGCATACAGCTAGAATGTTTTGAACAGAGAAATGTCAAGCTTATAAAACAAGCTCCTTGTTCTCTAGATACTAATATAAGTGAATTTTTGTATTCCTTTGCTTGAAATAATACAAAAACAGATTTCGGTAACGAAATTATGAAAAAAAGCTTTTCGAAAATTGCAAACCGATTTTCAACAAATTATATACAGAATGTTTTTAGCTGTAAATAATACCTTTATAGACATTGTTTATTGTGTTAATGCTAATAATTGTACCATATAGACTGAACTAACCCGTTCAGTGATAAATTGGGCAGAAATGAAGACCCAATATAAAATAATTAAAAAAAAGTACCATATCGTACATATGTATTAGAAAAAAAGTCACAATAGATGAAACCTTTCAAATATATTACTGAAGCATATTCATCAGCATGGATATCTGGACAGTGCTGTTTCGTCCTTATTAAGACTCATCAGCAGACCATACCCCACACCAACGTAATATGCCTGAATTTAGTAGTGTTAAGTACTCAATATTATAAGAGCCGATTTGCATAAAATTAATTTTTTCTTGTTTCTGTGTTTTAAAACATTTGAAATGGAAGATCAACTTTATGATAAAAAGCTTCGTTTTGATAAAACATGTTATTATCAACCTCTGTGTTTCCATAATTTATAAATTCACTGTAAAATCCGGAACCAATAGTTAACCAGTTTGTTCTTGTATCAAATTAATTGATATTCAGCATCTCCAGTATTTAACAAATGTCTTCCTTTGTTTGTTTAATATATCCAACTTTTGTTTGTGTTAGTATATTAATTTGTCCTCGGTAACTATATTACTTGAGGCAGCTTTAGTATTCCAGTCGTCTAAAGTTAGTACAATTCTTTATATATTTTAGCTCCGTGACCTGAAGGCCATTGGGAAGAAATTCTTCTATGTCCTTTATCCTAGAAAGAGTTCAACTCTTCTCAAAGATTGTAAGTATTGTAGTTCTCTAAACATCTTATGAACGTCTTATTAAAGTCTGTGATATTTTTATTTTATAGGGGATCTATGGGGCCCGCTTATCCTGTGTACTTTTATTTCGGTGTAAGTTGATCTGTTTTGTATGTATTAGTAAACAACTTTTCAATTGTTACTAGATTTAATTGAATAATTTTGACGAATATAAAGCAAGATAATAGTATAATTTTATTTTATAAAAAATATTTTTGCATAGTTTTTATATGGCTATCCATCTTATCAATGAAACATCTATAACTTGAGTTTTTTTTAAACTATTTTATGCTAATAGTTTAAATGTTTATGTTAATATTTATATTTTTTGATATAAATTTTGATACGTAAATATATAGTCTAATGATAATTGTATAGATGTTCCATTTCTATTGTAAATATTTACATTTCCGAGGCATGACTTTGGTCAAACACTTATTCCAATTATGCATACGTATTATATATTTTTAGATCCGTGTAAGTAGTGGCAAGTAAGATTAATTGTTATCAAAGGGAGACGCAGAACAAACTTTTAAAAATTGTTTTGAGAAAAAATAAGTTTTTGTGTTTATTGTGTCGATTCTATACAACATCGACAGATTATCTTCCTTTTATATGTCTATGTCGGATACTTATACTATACTATAGTGTAACTCAACAATAAATATATTTCTGTGTGTGACATCTGGCAGGTTACCTTACTATACATTTGATCGATTATTAATTCCGAGATCATAGCATGTATTATATGAGTACACAACGCCGCACTGTACAGAAAAGTTAGAAACGTCCACCAACAATAAAACGAAGTGTCTAAAAGTTCGGGTTATATTTGCGAAGTTGAAACATATTCTAAAATTATTACCGAATATGTAATATTGACTAATTTTTTGTAATAATTGACTAATTGTAATAATTGTAAAAGTAATAATAATTAAAGTAATAATTAAAGTAAACGTAATAATTGACTAATCGCAGTGCCCTCTGTGACCTTAAATTTATAAAAGTCAAAATACTAAATTTTGTAAACAATGATTTATATGAAATATCACGTTTTGATCGACCAATAATACGAATGCATAACAGAAATAGAAGTACTGTATTCTAAGTTACAAGGCAATTTGATAAAATGAAGAGCGTAAAGAACTGCTCATTTTGGTAGGTCCGATTCGATCACAATTCTTTGTGAACAGGAACATATATTGAGAACGGATATGGTAGTAGTCAATTTAAAAAATATAATATAATAATCTTTCGATATTGAATGATTCTGTCTCGGCAGTACACTATATAGTTGTTCATTTCCTCACATAACCTGTTCTCTCAACTTTGTTTTCGGTTGTCAACAGCCTCCTGCAAGGAAGTGATGAGACAGGATCGGAGTCCACGGGGAATGACGGTGGTCCCCAGTTTGCCGGAACATTCATGCTCTTCTGGTTGGGTGCTCTCATTGTAACACTCAATACCAAGCTGCTAGGAGGCGACATGTAGGTCCGCGGTTATCTTATTGGAGGTGTTATGTGGAATGTTTTTAATACTGTAGTTATTAGGAAGTATGCAGAAGTTGTTCAATGTTATATCAGGGTAGGATATTTGTAATCACATTTAAGATAGTTATCAGGCCTGGGGATCTTCCGGTTTTCTCCAGAATTCCATTTTTTTACATCTTTGGGATCACTCTTGAGGAAGACACAAATCCAATGAAAACTTGTGGGGGTGGGAGGTGGCATCCACTATAAAAGTTGTATTCTTAATATATTAAATAATTGATAATTTGAATACTTTTGCTTTTTAGTTTACATTATAAGGGCCTAGTGTTTCAAGCTAAAATTAATCTGTATATTTCTGTTTTTGTTCCGCTGTTAATTAAAGCTCTTATAGTAGTTCAATTTTTAATTTTTCGCCTATAGCTTGTCTAAAATTAATCATATTAATGGATGAAATCCTTGACCCCCCAAGTGTGGAATAAATCTCTTGGAAAACCTATTGAATATTTAGGTTTATTTAAAAAAATAGCACCATAAATACAGCTATTTCGAACTGTTTAGTTTCTCGTAGTAATGATTTAATATGCCTAAACAATTAAAAAAAAATTTTTTTACAACACTAAACGTCCACAAATTTTGACGCCACATGGAGCCGCAGGAGATTGGGCAGCCCCTAAAAGTATATTCCGGTTTTTTATGATCCTGTTCCCATGCCTGAGTTATACATAATACACTATTTTGTATGGAAATTATTCGAAATATTTACGATAACATTGTCTCAAGTTTTCTAAAAGGTTACATTCCTTAAAAAAATAGTAATATCACATTTTATATATATTATGCAAATGAGGTTTATGTTAAATAAAGTGAAATATAATGGCTCCTTTTTCCTATCTTTCACAAAACTTACACCAATATTTGATGAACGGATTATACCTCACATTATTACTAAAGATGTTCAATAGAAGCCTCCCTCTTTATGTTGACCACTCCCTCCAGCTCCTTCTTCCAGTCAGTCTGTGTACTCGGCTACTGTGTCCTTCCTCTGGCCCTCGCCCTGCTCATATCTCGGCTCATGCTGCTGGCACCCCAGTCCCTCGCCCTCTTCATCGTCCGTCTCATCATTGTGTCATTCGCCTTCATCTGGTCCACGATGGCATCAGTCGTCTTCCTCGCCAACACTCATCTCTCCAAACGACGTCCATTGGCTGTCTATCCAGTCTCCCTGTTCTACTTTGTGCTTGCTTGGCTCATCGTGTCTCATACAACGACATAATGACGGCGCACCGACTGTCAATAGCTGACTGTTTGTGTCTATGCCAACCTGTTTCTTATTTTCATGTATTATTATATTGCTTTCATTTCGACATACAGTTATTTATAATTTTGCCGTAGCCGCTTAATAATGTGGTCCATTGAAAGATTTCAGGCGCTAGCTATGGTTCACTAACAATGATGATTCACTTGTTCGTAAGTTTACTGATCCCTTTATTGCCCTCAATCGCTCATATTGAGCCACTTGGGACTCCTGTGTCTGCTATTAAGCCATTGTAAATTGTAGTACATAGGTACTGTTCTTCAAGTGGGAGGCTTTGTTCATATACATCAGTAATTGTTATACAGCGATAGTTAAATTGGTTTTTGACATAATTATACGTTTTTGTGACCAACTTAATATCGTTTTACGTAAACTTTTAAAGCATATTTTAATTCATATAAACTATCACTCTTGTATTAATATTACAAGGAGCTGTTTTCTCTCAACATGAAATCCATTGACTCTACGGGTCTTTTAAGTGTAAGTAATCATCTATTCTGAGTTTGGACTTCTATACTTGTTTCTAATTGTCAATCACATTTCTGTCAATTGTATATTGTATTCTTCTTGACAATTTCACATTTGAGATTTTATTACTTTTTTCGAATCTTCCATGGTGATAAACTAACCTTTTTGGCGTATTGTTTTAACTTTAATTTTTGTTCTCATTATTTGCTATTTTGTACAAATTTGGTTGTGGTTAAATAATTTATAATCAGAAGTTCTGCAATAACTTCCACCTTGAAGTATTGTTACTATTTGGAACAGTTTATCCTGTTCACTCCGTCTTGTATAAATTCATTTGGTGGGATTAGGTCACTTGACAAATCCTGATGACATTTCCAAAAGTTATTTGCCTTCCAACTAATAATATATATAACATTTATTTTTAAACTAATCAGAATTGAAAGAAATGTTAGTCAACAATAGGGCATTCGCAAACATTTGTAGACAGTTTCAATATTCTTATTTGTCAGTTGTTTTAGAAGGAAACTTGCCTTATGAATTTGTCTTTATTGTACATAATATTATGATAATCAAGTTGTGATGTGTTCTTGGTCGATATGATTCTGGTGTGAGCAGTAAGATTGTAATCTCTTTCGAATTCTATATATTTATGTAAAATAAATGATTATGTTTTATTCTAATCATTTTTGGTTGCTTTTTATATTGACTTATATGATTTGGTGTTTTCTTTGAATTGTTTATGTGATACAATATATTATTTATTCTTAAGAAGTATTTATTTAAACTTTCGTTGGAGGATTGTCGTGGGGGTGATTATCGAAAATAAGAGATCAATATTCTAAGTGATGAAATTGTGTGGAATGTTTTGCTTTGTACATTTTATAAAGTAGTTCCTTGACCGGTAAAATCAAAATTTGAGCTTTAGAAATTTAGATGAATTCTATTGGTTAAAAGTTTACAAATGTAAGTAATGTTCTTCGTTAAAATAACGAACTTATATTATATGACTTCGTGTCAAGTCCTAAATCAAGTCTTAATTTTGGGAACAATTTAAAATATATCGCTATGTTATATCTACAAAATTTTAATGTGTACAAGGATTTCTTCATAGATTGTTTATGTTGACGTCAAATTATATGAAAACATTTATTTTTTCAAACATACTGGGAAATTTGTTTTTGAAATCTGTACATGATTCGATAAATCTAAAGTCTGGATAATTTAATTTTGTACTGCAACTGAATAGCAAATCGTCTATATAATTTGCAGCTAAATTTAAAATAGATTTTATAGACGATGCGATAATCTTTAAAGAATGATTTAACTGAAAAGCAGTATATATTTTAACAATGATAAATGGCCAGTTCTTCAAATTTGACACCATAAGTGATTAATGTGCCCAACTATCTTTTCCACATATTCATCCTCGGATTCACTAAGAACAGAATATCGTTCTAATTTTCTTAATGTTTTTATTATTATTAAGGGATTTAATGGCAATACTGTATAAAGTTTGAGAACATCTAAAAGAGAGAAGAAAATGGATCAGTTTTTTGAAAACTCGAAAATCTCTTTCCGATAAAATGTTATAATTAAGCGATTTGTTCCAGGACCGGGGCACAGCAAACGAGAATGTTCCATGCGCAGATCGGACCTGCGTCTTTGGAACAGGGAGATAGTTAGAGGAAGTGAGAACGAGTACTGGTCTGAGTAGATTAGATAGGTTTTCAGGGGCATTGCCATAAATACACTTGTGAACCGAGGACTTTGCGAATTTAAAAAGTATTTTTTAAATTCGCGAAGTCCTCGTTGTGAACCATACAACAATGTTTGTAGATGATGCGATTTCGGATAATTAAGAAGCCAATGAGCCTTAGAGACGACTTCGGAGAGATGTTTGTGCCGAATTTAGGAAGTCGTTAAATTAAACGAACTCAAGCATTTACAATACTTTGAAGACGAGAGAGAACAACAGAGCATTAATGATGAGTTTCGTATCGTTTGGCGGATTTGACTGATGTTACGAAGAATCAATGAGTTGAATTCCAAGTGTTTTAACAATTGACGATGGCCTTTTCATATTGAGGCCAATGGTCAGGTTACTGCTGCGCGCGATACGAAATGAGTCTAGGCAGAGTAACGCTGATTAAAAATTATGTTTTATCGGTATTAAGTTTTAGGCGTTTAATGTTATACCAGTCTTGAAGGTGGTCGATAAATGTTTCTATGGTATTAGATCTATGAATAGTGTTCTTCAATTTAAATGAGTAATATGTAGAGGTATTATCCGCGTGGATTTGATGATGTAGCTTGGGCGACGAGATGATGTCTTATGTCGGAGCAGTGTACAGGGAATAGAGATGAGGTCCTAGAACTGAGCCCTCTGGGATACCGCATACAACAGAAACAAAACTAGAAAGTTCATCGTTGATTTGTACTGAATGAGTGCGATCCTGAAGATATGACGTGAACCACTTCAGGACAGTGCCAGAGAATCCGAACCTTATTCGTTTAACTCTTCGTCATTTTTTTTCAAGGAAATAAAATTTTTGATTGAACTATAAAACGTATGACCCTCATTTTTTTTCTCAGTGGCTAAAATACTTTTATCTAACTAAAAAATATAACAAATACAATTTCAAATATTTTTACATATCAGAAAAAATGTGTTATTATTGATCCATTTTATACCCCCCCATACTTGCCGATGATATTAGGATCTAACACTTACAACATTAATAGAAAAAATAAGATTATCGTAAATTTATATACGATTATATGTACTTTTAACTTTAATATTAAAAATTAATTATTAAAATAACCGCCAATTTAAAATAATACTTAAATAGAACTTATACTACTTATTGCTTATTTGTATAAGTAGTATAATTATAAAAATATATCAACAAATATAGATCTTGTGATCTAGAATCACATGCAAAATAATTAAGTCAATTGGTTGTATCGAACAAAAATTATAGCATATATAAGTCATTAGGGTGTGAGATAGCCCAGTCGGTTAAGGCGCTGGTGTTTAAGTGTGAAGGTAGCGGGTTCGAATCCCAGCAGTGTACCTTA
>JAUZND010079923.1:0-16154 GCA_034780555.1 Coelogynopora nodosa | reverse complement strand
GATTAATAAAACGAAATTTTGAAGACTAATAGATATTTGGAAATAAAAAAACGAAATTTTTTTCCGGACAACCTATACTTATAACTTGAATAATAAAATTATTTATTAAAAATACCAGTAATTTAAAATAATATTTAAATAGCATTTATACTACTTCTAGCCTATTTATATAAGTAGTATAATTATAAAAATATTTTTTAACAAATATAGATCTTGTGATGTGGAATCAGATGCAAAAACCACAAAGTCAATTGGTTGCATTGATCAAAAGTTACAGCATATATATAGGTCAATACATAGCATATATTATATTACTCTATGGCATATATGGTTATTTTCCTATAGTTTTTCTAACTGGAATTTATAACATAATCAGCCCATAAAAATGATACTAATCAAAATTTCCACTTAATCGGATGATAGGAAGTTTGTTTTTCCAACCCCCCCCCACGTAGCAAACCCTACAAAATATGCCCACGTATGAAGAGTAAAGTTAATTTCTACAGTTGTCAATTTGACGAATTAATCTGTTTCATAAATTAGTGAGAAATTTATTTGGCTATTCATTGCATGTGGAAACCGTCAGCAACACCCAGATAACAATCTAAAATTGCGACATAGTCCAACATATTATGTTGTTGTATTTCATGAAAAAACAGATATATTACACAACTATACTTGAGTACCCTAATACAGCAAACTTAATACGGTAAATAAAGTTGACGGTCTGGTGGATGATTTAAAACATAATTTTCAACCGTTACAGCAGATGAATATTCTTAAAACAAATAAAAGTCAATTAAACATATATATAGCACCTCCAGGGATCGACACCACACAACAAGCAACCACCCAGAACACTCACCTCTTGTATAACCTCAGGCGCCATCCAATATGGGGTTCCAATCACCGTGTTCCTCTTGGCCAGCGTGTCCGACAGTTGCCCCGCGACCCCAAAATCGGCCAGCTTAGCGTGACCCGCATCATTCAGGAGGATGTTGCCCGCCTTGATGTCCCGATGGATCTTGCGCAGCTTGTGCAGATAATCCAGCCCAAGCAGACTCTGATGGATCACCGGAGCAATCTCCGTCTCAGTGAGCGTCTGACAACGCAGGCGCATAATATCGGACACTGAGCCTGCGCCGCAGTACTCCATACAGATCCACAGGTCATGGTCGTCGAAGTAGCTCCCAAAGTACTGGACAATGTAGGGACTGTCGCACTGCTGCATGATCGATATTTCCTTCACTATATCGGAGAGGTCGGTGTCGACTGGGACTTTCTTGACGGCAACTATCGCGCCGTTGTCCTTGTGCCGGGCCTTGTACACTGAGCCATAAGAGCCCTTGCCGAGCTTGCAGATTATTTGAAAGACGTCCGCCGGTTTCTGAACTAGGTCTGACTCGTCGAGACGATGCATTGTAATTCACCTAGTGGCAGAAAGTGATTTGCTGAAGTCAAGAAGGAAATTTTTAAAATATATTATATAGGTAATAAACAAATGTCTCATCAAATAAGTAAAGTCAACTCTTAATCTAGTATATATATAGAGACAAACTGATAAAAATTGTATAATGTCATATCAATAACAAAAATAAATTGAAAAATGCTCAAGAGCTGTTTAAATAATAACATAAAATAATTTATTCAATATTTCAATTATAATATAAATAAATTTATTATTTCTAAAAATTACTTTATATAATTCTCCCTTTCCATCTCCAATTAAATTAATCTTCGTTGCAGGCTGGTTAATTTAATTTAAAATGTATTACCATCTCCGAATTCATATCTAATATGTTACTCCTACATGTCCAAGGTGCATATGACTGGGATGCAACCAGACTGAGTAGGAATATTGATATTTAAAATTTGGTTACATATAGTAGTTGTATTTATAGACTTATGTATATAATTGAGCAATGCTGTTTTAAGAATAAAGGATATATCTTTCTAAAATCTGAATCCGAGGATGGCTTATATAAATTCGAAGCTGAATCTGTGGTTGACTTATGTATTTAATATTTAAATTCAAAATTAATTTTGATTTGTTAATTATCAAAATAACTTTACGACTATCATGAGAAAAATAAATGAGTCCTACATCATAGTAATAAGTAAAACAATTAAATATTGTGTTGACCCAGTTATGATGTAATTAATTAATTTTATGGTTTATTTCTTAATGCTTTATTTTTGCTGCAATAATAAGTAAACATATTATAAATTTTTACTAGAGATAAATAAATAGGGAGCAGACATACATATTATATGTCCTTCATCACACTGCATGCCAATTCCACTTTTGATCCATGAAATTTCTTTTGAAGTAAAATGGAAATTTTTATATATTTAATTATTTTTTTCTTTTCTAATTATTCAATTTCCACATTTTTTAAAAGTAAATAAGTACAATTGATCTAAATATTACATATGTTTAGCAATAAACTAAAAATTAACCTATAAAATTTGAAATAATATCTTCTTTCTTTAATTTTTTCTGCTTAAATATATGCAAAAATTTCATTATCTATCTATTGATGTAACATGTTATACTATTATAATTATGTTGTCAATGAATGCTATTTTGAGGCCCAGGCTTATCATTTCATGCTTGTCGAGGCCTCATCTTCCTATAATCACTAATAATTTTGTTTGTCTCTACCCCACCTACCCATAATCACTTATCATTTTGTGCTTAATTGACCTGCCCCACCTCCCTATAATCGCTTATCATGTTGTGCATGTCTCTACCCCATCTCTCTATAATCACTAATCATTTCATGCTTAATTGTCTGCCCTACCTCCTTATAAATCATATCATGTTTAATCATCTATGCCCATCTCTAACCTAAAATTGGAATATGTCAAAATATTATTGTAAAATTCATTTTAATCAAGACTGTTGACTTTTTAAGTTGGTATTAATGTTCCTGTTATTTTTTATTATACAGTTAATATAAAAATATCCAAATTAACCATTATTATTAAATCTATGTCAGGTTTTTGATGGTTGTAATTTAGCTATTTAAAAACATCCAAATTTAAAATATCTGTTGCAAGATTAGTATTTTATATAAGATGAGACACCACCACACTATACCTTCGAAATATGAAGCTATTTTAATGAAACATTCCCAGACAAATGGAATATCCTCCATGGTAAACAGACCTTATGCTGATTCAGTTTTTGACAAAAGGTCAAGGAATATTTCTGATATACATCAGTCTATCTGGGAAGTATTTGAATATTTGAGACTTACCTACAAAAATATACTGTTGTGTTTTATCCCAATGTCATTAATGTGTTGATGTCAAGGCAGTCATTTTGAACACTTAAGGTAGCTTTCACTAATATGAATTATTATATTAACTGTTATAACTGTGTATACTATTTCTATTAACTTAATTAGATATTTTTATATTAACTGTCTAGTAACTTTTAGACTTATGAACACTACTGTTATATTATTTTAAAATGCAATGTTTTTTACTTAATTGTATGATAACTTCTAAAATATATATACAGTACTATCAGATGTAACACAAAAATACATTTGGTTGTGATTGGTGTGTTTTTATATTTTACTATGCTTTTATAATAGTATGGTGTACTTTTTGTCATCAAATATAATTTTATGATAGTGTAATACAAAATATATTTTTGGTTGTAATTAGTGCTTTTATCTTTTACAATTTTATGGTGTGCCCGGTATCATCCAATATTAATAAATATATAATTATATTACAAAATGTATAATAAAGTTGTTAATTTAATTTTGTAGCATATAGATCCCATTTTGAGCTCAAATTGGTGTTTTCATTATTGATTATTCAGAAAGTTGTGACACCATCATAAATCCTATTATGTTGTGATTGGTATCATCAGATTCCTTGAAAAGTTTTGTGGAATGGTAAAACATTAATAAATATATAATTATAATTTTGAACTCAAATTGTTTTTTTTATTAATGATTATTCAACAGGTTGTGAGACCATTGTTTTTGTAGATCTCATTATGTTGTGCTTGGTAACATCTGATTCCCTGAAAAGTTGTGTAGTATATGAATATTCACAAATGTATATTTATATTACAAAAGGTATAATAAAGTTAATAATTAAATTTCATGTGTGTATAGATCCATTTATTTTGTGATTGGTATTCATCAGATTATTTGAAAAATTATATAGTGTTGTGTAAAAGACATAAATAAATATATTATTATATTACATTTTTTATAATTGAATTATTACTTTTAAAAATGTGATTTTGATGCTTATTTATTTTACATTTTATAATTCAACAAAATATTTAATTTTAATGTATTTGGTTAGAATCATTGTAATATATTGCATTATGGAAAAAACCTTTCATTAAATGATTAATGGCAATGCAATAATAATTAATTTATATTAGAAACAATATATTAATATAGAAAACAATAATCTACATATTAAATATAACCAGTCTACACTTTTAATGTATTAATACATAATACATGATATTTTAATATCCATCCTATTTTTACAGTTTTTGCTTCAATTTTCAATATTCAGTGAATTTTAATTATTTTTATGAATGTTTGCATGGTAAGAAAAAAAATTAATTAGTTTTTTTTATGTTTTTCATTCCAAATCGATCAGAAAATTTTTATTTTTCATTTAGACTAATTTTCCTTTCCTTTCATTATACTTATATTTTATTAGTAATTAAGTGATTTTGTTACCCTATAAAAGTATAATGTTAAAAGTAAAAACCAATGCAAATTCCACAAAAACCTAAGCCTATGACAATTACATTAATAAAACATAATTATGATTCCAAAAAAGACTGATGCCTATGCCAAGTACCTAAAATAAAACTAGATGCCAACTCTGATAAATATATATTTTTAATTTATGTATTTGTTATACTTCAGACTGCCATAAAATAACTACAATTTTATTATTCCGGCAAACATAATTACACACTGAAAATACTTATAGTATACTTACAAATTAATATTCAATGTAAATTTAATACATATATTATAAACAAAATTATGTTTGCAAGTAAATTATTTTACATAGTTGTTATATTTCTGTCTGCCAACAAAATAACTATAATTTTATAATTCTGGTAAATGGAATTACTTACCGGAAATACACATAGTATGCTTACACATTAATACAAAAGGAAAATTAAATACAAATATTATACTTATATTATAAAAAATTATGTTTCCAAGTAAATTATAAACAAAGGAAAGTATAACAACTATGTTTACTACGAATTTGTCACTACTACACTCATTTATTTATAATTATTATGCCACTTATATTATATTGTTTTATTATGTTTCAGATATAATATGGTACATCCCGGCCCATTGATCTAAGAATCTACATGAGCATGGTCTATCCCATAACATATCCTATATTCCCTCAATGCAGTTATAACAAATATAGGAAAATGTTGGCATTATTTACTAACTCCAATTCTATTTATTCATACTCCACTTTATGCTAATCTAATAAACTCCAGTTTCACTCTATTCTACTCTAACTCAAGTAATTTCAAATTTACTATTGCAATGTGGCCTAATAATAATAATTTTGGAATTCAACACAATACAATAGTAAATTTGAATTTTTAATATAGAAAAGGGTGGCTATCTCAGAACTTGCCAACCATTACTGTATAAATTCAAATTTACAAGTGGAATTGTAAATTGTAAGTTACCTATATTCCAACATTACAAATTTATTCCTGTATTATGCTGAATTTCTGAATTTATTGTTATTAATATTTAAATATCACAAAAGAAAAATTTTAATATAATAATATTTATCAAAAAAGAGTTGGTTATCTCAGAACTTGCTATTTTAATCAAATGTCACAAAGAATAGGTTAATTAAATAATAATATAGCAGGGACATATTCAGAAATCTGTGAGTAAGGGAGCACATGGCATTCTCTTCACAATTTTAAATCAACAATAGAATCATCCACTTTTCAATTTTAATTAATAAATGATATTATTTATTATATGTATAGAGATATTTCATTTATAATAAGTAGAGATGATAGTTCTTGAATGAAACTGTATCAAAGGCTGAGATTTTTTATACTGATCTGACAATGGGGGAAGTGCATGACAGAGGATGTGGGTCCAAATCACAATTAAAGCATATATTGTAAGAGTCATTGATGAAGTGAGCTTGCTTCATAAACTATTAACTTTTTACAAAAATATTGATCTGTGTCTGACACTAAATACATAATTTAATTTAGAGTAAAATCTGGAGATAGTTAGAGGAGAATAGAATAAAGTTAGAGTTAGTTAGAGTAAATTAGAGTGAAACCAGAGTTTGTTAAATTATAATAAAGTGGAATTGGAATAATTAGAATGAAACATAATGGAATTGGAGTTAGTGATTAATGACAATATTTCCTATATTTATTTTAACTTCATTGAGGTAATAAAGGATAGGTTACAGGATGAACCATGCCCCATGTACATTCTTAGGTCAATGGGATGGACCATATTATATCTGAAACATAAGAAAATTATATAATATAAGTGGCATAATAATTCTAAATAAGTATGTGTAGTAAGTGAAAAATAGGTAATAAAATAAATGTAATTGTTATACTTTTGGCAGCTGTCAAAATAATTAAAATTTTATAATTTCAGCAACTTTTATAATATAGGCCTAATTATAATAATTGTATTAAATTTTCATTGAGTATTAATGTGTAAGCATTTCCAGGAAGTAACTCGTTTTGCCAGAATTATAAAATAGTAGTTATTATGACAGCTGCTGGAAGTATAACATAATGGGCTAACTTCATTATAGCAGTCTAAAATAACTATAGCTTCAATATAGAAGAATATTTGAAGAAATTAAAGCAATCAAAGGTATATATCCAAAGTTATTTAATTTTAAAGTTATAATATCACAATGAAAAATTAACTCACTGATGAAAACACAGTGGTACCAAACCAAAACTAACTAAAATGAAAACTATCACTAAATATGCACAAATTTAGAAGGGATAAAAACACAATTGTTTTTATCCCATTACATATACCGCTATATTTTACATATTTAATTTTATATAATAGTTGTATCCAAAAAAAGGAATAATTTGTTTATAAATATATTTATTTTACCAAATATATATTTCTAAATAAAAAAAGTAAAATACAGCATTATATGCAACAGGATAAAAACACTTCCATTTTTATCCCATCTAAATTTGTGCATATTTAGCAATACTTTTTGTTTTAGTTAGTTTTGGTTTGGTACCACTATATTTTCATCAGTGAGTTAAATTTTCATTGCATAGGCAAATTACTTGTGCAGTTGGCAAATAGTTGTTAAATTATAAATTATATTTATAATAAATGATAAGGTATAATGTAGTAATTAATTAATAGTCTAAAAAATGATAGATTGCCTAACTTTTAACATGTTTACATTAAATTTTTAATGATCAATGGTTATGAAATCTTGAAATTGATCAAACACATAAGATAATATGACTTATAAGAATATAATTTATAAGAATATAAATAGCACTATTTATAAATAGCACAGACAAATTACTTACACAGTTGGTAAATGGTTTTAAAATTACATATTTTAGTGATAAATCATAATGTAATAATTAGTTCATAAACTTTAATTGATTATTTACCTAATATTATTTAATCAAGATATGTTATACAAATCTTCAAATTGATAAAACAAGTAAAATATTTATATCATTTTATTTATAGATTGCTTAAAATTTTAAAAAATAAGTTTTATATTTGCCAAATGTGCAGCACAATTTATAAATAAAATAGTTGAACAAACTACAAATTAATCAAAATTTATAAATCACACAAGCTGAATATTGCACAATTTGCACAAATTAATCAAATGCAAACAACATAACTATAATAAATATGTAAAATAAATTTAAAATATATATTTATTGGCAGATAATGGAATAAGGTTTTATTTTAGGTATACTTATGGAATGAGCATTACACTGTAAAAAATAATGGCTAAACATTAGGTGCAAATCACCTAACATTCAGGTGATCTGTGCCATCTAAAATTATGTCTTAATGTTAGGTGCAAATTGCCTATCATTAAGCCATTATTATAAATAGCTATAGGCCTAACATTAACTTTTAAAATTGTAATTCACAGAATCCAATTTAAATTAATTTAATTTTACCACTTTAGCAATGATTCAATGATAAAAGTAAAATATTTATTTTGATTTTTTATATTGATACAAAATATATACAAATAGATACAAAACAGAAAACCATTTCTGACTCTGTATATAAACTTTATTAATAAATATTAGTTGCTACTAAATTTCACATATAATTAATCATTAGAATAAAATATAATATATATTATATGATAGCTTATTTATAGAATTAACATACAGAATATAATTTATTAATGAAATATAGAAAACACTGAAAGTATTGAACAATTTAAAAATATTAAACCATTTAAAAGTCTTGAATTATTTAAAAGTATACTTATAGTTATAGCCAATTTAAGATAATATTAATCAATTTTAAAATCAATTCATAAGATGAAATTCTTAACATGGACATGGACATGGTTGGAACTACCAGCTATTTATGTTTAATTAGTCATAATAATTTTTCAATATTATTCAACATATTTCTTGCCTCATAACTCATAAGTAATATCTATATATATATATATATAACTGAATAATATAATTATAGTCATAGATATTTTTAAATAAAGATAAAAATTTGGAATAAAAAACATAAAATAAAAGTTAAATATGTTAAAAAAGGTAATTTTTAAATATTTCACTATTCTATTTTTAAACAGATCAGATTAACTTTATGTTTGATATTTTAATGAAAATGTCCTGTAAGTAACAATATTATTGTCCATATTGATATCAAATAATATTGTCATCATTATCAAGCAGAATCCAAGTTTTTGGAATCAGCATCAGGCTTTTTCCCATGCACCCAGGCTGGGTCTTAGAATCATATTATTTGGAATTGGCATTATGTTTTTTTAAGGTACTTGGCACAGGCATTGGTTTTTTGGAATCACATCGGGTTTTCACTATAAATGTAACCATTATCATAACGTAAAGATGTGGCAAGTAAATTATGCTGATTTTACATTAATACAGTGACCGTGTGGAGTATGTTATGACTAATGAAAGGCAACTATATTATTTTAAATATCAGAATACGCAAGAGATACTCCGGTGTTAACCGGAGATATGCCACAGTATACTGATAGAATCAAGCGAGAACACAATTAATCGGCGGAAATCTAACGAAACTAACACAGCAGACAAATCGAATACAATTGAGGGATATATTATATATTAATTAAAAATCTATAAAATTAGTCAAAAGCTCTTAAATAAAGATTATAATATGTTTTATGAAATTTTTGTTACACTTGAATACAGTATTTATTTATTATTTTATTTTAAAACTAGTACAATATTAAAAATAATTTAAATAGTTTTTGTATTTTTTATAAAATCACTTTAACTTTAGAATTAAAATAATTTTATTCGTTATTGAATATTCCTTTAACATATTTTTTTTATTAATAATAACAAATTTAATTAATTTAAAGACGTCATAATTCTAAAGCATTATATAAAACGAAATGTCTCATGACGTCTTAAATCGTCGGTGTTTTTCATAATAATTAACTTATCTCATTTTAAATACTTTTTTGTAAAGCGAAAAGCAGCTACAAATTGATGTATGAAACAATTAAAAATGTATAATTTTATGCAGTCATTTTTGAAAACATTTTATCATTAAAACACTCAAATTGAATAAAATATATAAAATGAAATACTTTATTGCTATATTCAAAACGTCTACAAAGTAGTCTTAAATAAAGATTAAATGTTTTGCTCAGGCATTATAATTGTAGCTTTAGTGGTCCCATAATATAATGCAGAGTTTATATTCTACTAAAAATAATATTTAGAGTATATATACGAAGATTGGTAAAATATCTATGGTTATCATGGAAATGGAAATGTTTTACCAATATTGATATAATACTCTATATATTATTTTTAGTAGAATATAAACTTTGTATTTTTAGATTATTGGACCACTTGAAGCAATTTTTTTTAGATTATTGGACCACATGAAGCTATTTTTTTAGATTATTGGACCACTTAAAGCTAAGTTTTTTAATCGCTCATAATGGGAAAATAAAGCAATTTAAAGGTCATAAATATACATAAAACAGAAAAAATATATATAGGGGTTAATTAAACCAAAAAGCAATGTTTCGTGATTTTAAAATGAATTGGGAACTCCATAATGTAGACAGAGGGGTTAACAATTTCGGTTAACTTTCGGTTAACAATCATAAAGTGTATTATCATGCATAATTCACAATAATCATAATATTTGTATTATATAAAATGGGCTACATATTATGATCAATAGGCAGTATATTTGCAATTATGTAAAAGTTCTTTTTCTGAATACAGGTTCAGTTAATATAATCGGCCGAACTAGCTGTTCTAGCTTTGAGCTACCGATAGAAATTTTGAGATCACTGTGTCCACGTAAAAGCAATAATCGTTTTCCTTTCTTTGCTTGAAATTTCTTTAATTAATTTTCCAGCAATAATCTCTTTGGTTATGGAGTCTGCTTTATTGTCACTCAGTTCGATATAATGCTCCCTTTTAAACTGGTAATATTACAGCGATGCTCAAACAGCCAGTTCATAACTCCTCTTTTTCTTTGCTTAATGTCCAGGGTTTAGTTTGATCATATAGTCAGTATTTTTACTTTTGGAAACAGTTGTGTACCGGAAATTTTGACTACAACACAAATTTATCATGCATGTGCATATAAATTTGCTAAGATTACTTCTAGCGCACCGAATATACTCGAGCATTACTGATCCAAAATCGAAGAACTCCTAAAGTATATCACTTTATCATTTAGGCCTACCCTCATTTATGTCTACGAAGACTGATCTGAATTTACTACATATTCCTGCAGGAAGGCAAGGGTCCAAGACACTATAATTTTCTACCATGTCCTTGTAATATTCTATCTTCAATGAGTGCTGTTACAGGATATTTGCCTTATTTCATGCAGATGTCACACACGTTTCCCTTATTTTCATCATGACTCAAAGAATTTCTATTGTGCGATATTTCTGATAAACGAACTTCAACACCTGACAAAAATATTATTTTAAAAACCATAAGTAAAACCATAATATTTTTGAAATTTTGAATATAATTATGGTTTTAAAAATAATTAATGTGTCTGTGTGTGCAGTACTACGTAATTTGCCATGTATAACAAATATTTCATAAAAAAGATAACATTTTGATTATGTGAACACGATAGCAATATAGTAATTAATATAGTAATTAAGTATGTCAAAATGAGTATTAAATGGGTACATACACGTAGCAAAAGATACTAATTAATAAAAAGATCGATGATTAGATATAATTCAGTAAATCTATGTTCAGTGGTTTGCTATATATTTAGCCGCCTTAGCATCATTCCTGTAAAATATAGTACGAGTTGAATAATGTCATTTTGATCAAAATGGTGTTTTGAAAAAATAAATGTAGGTTATAATTACCCCTGGCCTATGTCTACATTGTAGTGTTCCCAATCCGTAAAACTTATTTATTCTGTTAATTGACTGTATATTTCTATTTGTTTCATGAATATTTATGACCTCTAAATTGCTTTATAATCCGATTATAAAAAAATGTTTTAAATGGGCGTTAATTATTTGGAATTTTGAGGATAAAATCTTATATCTAAATTATAAGGTTTCCAATTCATTTTAAAGGTGAAAATTTCGTTTTTTCGGTTAATTGACCGTATATTTATATTTGTTGTATGTATATTTATGGTAGGCCTATGTATTAATAACATGTATAATAATATATATATAATTAATAACATACTTTGTGTATATAATTAATAACATATATATAATAAAATATAATGCCTTATATTCTGATTATAAGCGATTTTCTTGATTTTCACAAATAGCTCATAGATCGTAAAAAAATGTATGTAGAAACACTTACTAAATCCATGTAGTATATAGAAACACTAATTAGTCCATGTATTGTAGTACATAGAAACACTAACTGGTCCATGTAGTACATAGAAACACTAACTGGTCCATGTAGTACATAGAAACACTAATTAGTCCATGTATTGTAGTATATAGAAACACTATATATGTACACTACTGACAATCTGATCAAACTAAACCCTCGACATTAAGCAAAGAAAAAGAGGAGTTATGAATCTAGCTGTTTCGCATCGCTGTAATATTACCAGTTTAAAAGGTAACATTATATCGAACTATGTGACAATAAAGCAGACTCCACCCAGCTAGACGAGAACTTCATCGTACGCATATGTTCTACAAAAACATTTAATAATTGTATGATATTTTTAACCCTATCAACCACAGATTTAATTATTGTAATATCAAGCATGTTTTCCTACTTATTACTCATGTACTCATGTGCGGTTTGTCATATATTTCAAATATACGTTTTTCTATACATTGTATATGTATCTATTAAAAACAAAAAAATTATTAGTGGCACAGTGTAATACTCTGTTTCGATTGTAAATTTTAGCGCTAGTTTCATTTTCTACATTATTCTAAATCATGCTTAATTATCATAAATTGAAATGTATTTTTTAAATTTATTTGAGTTCGCTATAATTATTTGTTTAAACTTTTTCTGTAGTGCGGATGTCTCAGTCGTTGTGGTCGAAAATATCAAAGCTGCCGTCCCACTGATATTCCCCAGTTTCGTCTGGGAGAATATCCGACGTTATCTAAACCAGAGTAGCTTTTATTTGGTGAAAAAGTCTAATAAAAAAAGTTATCTAACATTGTACCTCATCTTGTATTCCGCAGAATTCCTGTAAAATAAAGTATTTTAATATATAACACATTTTTGTAAATGTGTTTAGTGTTTGTACACCTTGGCGTCTGTAATTATAATTTTTTGGGTTTATAGTTAAATATTTGCATTTCAACAATTTTGTAAGGTACACCTTAATCGTTAATTGGATATGCTAATTGATATATATTGTAGATAATATGATACGGTCCTGTAAGATAGTTTTTTTAATCTTAAAGATCCTGTAGGATACTTTTCAAATCTTTTTGATCCTGCGTAGGATATTTTTGAAATCTTTTAGATCCTCTAGGATACTTTTAAAATCTTATAGATGCTTTAGGATACTTTTAAAATCTTATAGATCCTAAGAATATCTTATAAAAAGATCCTACGGGTAGTTTTTATTTTTCTATAAAAATCATATATTGGAAAAATATTTCATTAATACGAGATAATATTGAATATTATTGTAGTTAATTATAGTGATGCAATATTAGAAATTAAGTATTATTTTACTAATAAAAATTGGTAGGCTATAGCATACTATAGTAAAGTAAACAATGTTGTATATTTGGACCCATTGTAAACGAAAGATTTCCTGAGTGTATTTTGATTAATTAAAAATTCATGAAAATATGCCCATGGTCATAAAAGCTTGCAATAAGTTTTCATTTTTGTTTCACTAAAATTCCTATCTCTAGATCTGAAACAACCTAATAGTTTATATGAGACTACTTGTATACCTCGTATATGCAATTTTTTAACGTTTCATTTATATTTAATCACTTAAAAAAATTATGATTTAAATGTTTAAAAATAATAAATTGATAATACTTTTTTTATTTGTATGATACAAATAAATTAAAAATAAATTTTTATAACCTATTACAGACAAATAATATATATATATAATTAATTGGCTGTTTCTAAATTAGCGCATGCACGTCGATTGAATAATATAAAAACTATTTATGCCTTTTTTTCAAGTAATGTACATTATTGTAAAGCTTATAAACTTTTAAGTCAGACTTAATTGGTATATTTTCATCGGAATGATATGTTATTTATGTTATTATTACTTTAACTATATAGAATTTATTTGCTTCAAAATGGGAAAAGTTTATTAAGGTTGCCTTTTATCACAGACTAATATATTTATTGCATATATTCAAAGTCTATTTTTTATATCAATATGTTATATATGTACATTATTTATGTATAAGTCTTTGCGTTTTATATTTAAAAATAAAGAGGTTGTAGATTTGAGAAAGATTTTTTTTAAATCTCATTCACATATTACTCACTTTATATGTATTAGGCAGCAAATATTCTTTTATGTAATGAATAACACGATTTAAATTTAGGTTTTTTAAATATTACTGAATAATAAGTTAAAATTTTTGGACATGAATAGCTTTCATTCAAGGAATATGTCCCTAACAAACTTTAAGTAATTTCTATATTCACGCACGTTTCCAGACAGTAAAAATAAATGAAAATTTGAAAATTAAATAGGTAAACAGGGCAACTTTAAACACATTTAAAATTGAAGAGGTGCTATATGGGCGAGAATTCATATCAATTTTTTTTGTTGAAAAAAAAAATATGTTTCAAATCTTTTGAAAGATAACCAATGTATAGAAAACATCCAGTAGAATATATATATAAATTATTGTCAATACAGATATCATAGATTATTTAATATTTCCTAATGCAAAATATAACATATTATTACAATATTTACGATGTTTATTACGACATTTTTATTAACAGAGTTATAATAAATGTTAGTGATGGTAATAACGCACGTAGATTATCTGGTCTAATAAACAACCTTTGGCTCATGTATAAATCTGTTAATAGTTTAAAAAATGATAAAATTGTAAGAATTTCTATAGATTTCTATATATAGAGAATTACAAAATTATAAAACAATTTTACTTTTAAAATAATTGATGCTGCGTCATTTACATAATTTTTAATACCAGATGTTAAACAACTTAATTTTTTTAAAGTAGTGATACATTTGAATGTTCTTTAATAGAAAATATTGATATTAAATTATGTTCTTAGTAGTTTATATTATTAATTACCATTTTGTAGCCGGTGTAAAATACTGTCGTAATAAACATTTTTGACAAATAAATGGAACAAAACTTATTGTTTGTAATCCAATATTAAATGAACAACAATCTTTATAAATGTATAATTTTTGTATAGATATATTTTATAAAATATTATAACGTTATAATAAATATTATTTCATATTTTATTTGACTTTATCTATGTGAGGAATGGCTAATTTATATATTATACCACTATAATTGTTAACTAACTATTTAAATGTTCGTGTTAATAAGTATTTGATACTCGTACAAGATATCTGTGATATATTTATTATATTAAATCTTACATTAAAAAAGAAGAAGAATGTTTCCTTAATTAATTTATAATATGTCGTAATAAACACAAAACTTATATTAAGTTATACGATTCACAATGAACATCAAGTTTATATTATATAACAAGCAAAACATAGATATATAGTAAGTATATATAGCACTGAATTTGAGTTGATGTAGAGTTACAATAAGTAGATTAATAGACACTTGTAGCAATTGTAATGTCGTAATGAACATAATGATTATTATAAAACAGTACTTAAGTTGTTTTAGTATTACACAACGACCATTATATTAAAATAATTGTTTCGTCTGTAATTGTTTTTTTTCCTTTTCACTTATGTGAAATACACGCCCTGATCTTCCCGTTGTTGGCTCCTTGATTTTCATGACTATGTTTTTTTTCTCCACCCACACCATGTCTTCGTTTTTAGGCCACTTGAATGAAGGTCCAGCGCCAGTAGTCATGAACGATATCTGGTATTCATCATCTTCAATATCTTCTATTTTTCCAACATAGGGCTTGCCATTATACAAGGCAACAACGAATTCTTTGTGTTTAACAATGAAAGCATCATCGACTGAGATAAG
Source organism: Coelogynopora nodosa (assembly GCA_034780555.1). Taxonomy (NCBI): domain Eukaryota; kingdom Metazoa; phylum Platyhelminthes; order Proseriata; family Coelogynoporidae; genus Coelogynopora; species Coelogynopora nodosa. The sequence continues at coordinate 218 of JAUZND010079923.1, read as the reverse complement.
GTCTGGTGTCACCAGATTGACATCATTAGAGGCGGGTGTCACCGGATTGACATCGGAGGCGGGTATCACCAGATTGACATCGGAGGCGGGTGTCACCAGATTGACATCGGAGGCGGGTGTCACCAGATTGACATCGGAGGCGAGTATCACCAGATTGACATCGGAGGCGGGTGTCACATTTACAACTAGATTGTTGGTGCGTTGTTTTATCCACCCAG
>JAUZND010079912.1:0-16155 GCA_034780555.1 Coelogynopora nodosa | reverse complement strand
TATACCTTTCTACCTATCTTTGTATCTATTTAATATATTAGAGTAAATTAATTAGTGATAATTTTCTAATAAAAGTCATTATCTTAGTCATTTAATACTTTTTTTGGTCAGTAAATTTTGATATAAATTCTTTAAAATATTTAGCTGAAAAGTGCGGGCATCATGTTTTATTTAATTTACAACAACAATAAATGGTCATAAGTATTGTACAGGGCCTACATTTTAGCTCTTGATTGGCAAGCAAATAAATCTGTGTGCTGCAGAATACATGCAGCATACAGAACTATTATTTGTATATTTGAACCAATGTACTAATTCAATTGGTAATCCATAGATAACTCATTTTTAGTTATATTGCATGTCTGCATTATCTGTATTTTCCAGATATCCATAATATTTATAGTCTAAAATAATGTTTTTTTACCTTTGTTTCTGTTATTTGAACCATCTGGGAATATTCCTTTGATTGATATAAATATAATTATAACCCTTTAAAACAAAAGAAAAACAATTATTTTGTTTTAAATAAGCACTCAAATAAAAGTTTTGACATTGTCTTTATTATATTCTTTTAAAAATAGCTTATATATTGTCATTTAATAAAAATAAACTTTTATTGTTATACAGTATAAAGAAAATAACTGTGTTCCTTATGACTTGTACATACTAAACATACAATACTTTCAATTATTTACAGGTCTCACTAAAAAGATTATAATCAAATTATATAATTTTTGAAATAATATTGATGAAGTATATTCTACTGAGATATTCTGCACATTCTAGGAAAGTGAAAATCAATAACATAATATAATTATGTATCAGAATAGTTAAAATAAATAATAAACTCTAAAAAAACGGACATGATTTAACAATATTCACCTTAAACTAAATTTTATGATCTATAGATATTTCACTGATTTGATCTATTTAATATATAATTTCATTGGCTGATAGAGCCTGATATTCTTTAACTATTTATCATTCAATATTTAAGTTACAATTCACTATGGCTGCTGTACGATTTAATTTGAGAGAATGCATCAAAATAATAAAGTTTTATTACTCAATTGGTAATGCATCTGAAGCTGCACGAACTATTGGTAAAAATTCTCCTCAACCATCCATGGTTTTGCGATTGGTTAGAAAATTTGAGGAAATTTGTTCTGTAACTGGCAAATCAGGTCGTGGCAGAACAGGTCTCTACAAAGACAATCAATTCAGAGAAGCAATACTGAATGAAATAAATCCTAATACTTCAACATCAATGTGCAGAAAAGCAAAACGAATACAAAATTACAATATTAGCCATGCAACTGTGTGGAAGACATTGTCCAAAATGGGTTTCAAGCCATATATTCCATGTCTTGTCCATGCTTTAGATGAGGATGATCCCAATAGGAGAGTGGAAGCTTGCAAATTATTCCAACAAATGTTCAATGTTGATTGAGCAGCAGTTGATTGTATTATTTAGTCTGATAAGGAATCATATAAATTAATTTGGACACATCAATCAGCACAATTGTGTATTTTGGAATGATAAAAATCTTCACTGTGTCATAGAGAAGGATGTAAATTTACCTGGTGTTTCAGTTTGTTGTGCCATGTTTTCCTTATGTATAATTGGCCCTTTTTTATGTAATTGGTGTTTCTTATCTTAATATGCTCAAATAGTTTCTACAGCTTAGGTTACCAAGCAATGATTTTATCTTCCAAATAGATGGGACACCTCCATATTATGTTTTACTTGTACATTCCTAGCTCAATGAAACATTTATGTAGAGATTGATTGGTCAGAGAGGGCCAATCGAATGGCCGGCATGCTCTCCTGACCTGATTTCTTCTTGTACGGGTTTAACTTTATAAGAACACTGTTTATGCACAGAATCTTCGAACCATTCAACAATTAAAGGCAACTATTACTGAAAACATCACTGAGATTGATATTGAACTTTGTCAAAAATTATGTAGATTTATTATTGCAAGACATGTTTGCACCAAACTGGTTTTTATTTTATCCCACTCTCATTCTTGTTTCATTATGGTATATTTATAGTTTACTATGCAAGACCAAGGAGGTACAGCAGAGCCAATGGACATAGTACAGGTTACAGCCGAAGAACACAAAGAACATGGCAATGCATTATATAAAGATCAAAAATATGATGCAGCAGTTGAATGCTATACTCATGCCATTGATATGGAACCTCACTTCGCAGCTTACTATAATAACAGAGCTGCTGCCAATATTATGTTGTGCAAATACACAGAAGCATTAGCAGATGCCGCCATGTAAGTTGACTTTATCATGGAATATATATTGAATTCGTCATTATCTTGCTTATTGTTGTATTTGTTTCAGGAGTATTCAACTGGATTCTACTGCTGCAAAATATTTCATCCGACATGGAAAATGTAGTTTTTTGCTTGGAAACTTTAGTGAAGCTCTTCAATCTTACAAAAGTGTGCTTTGTATAGAGCCAAAACATACAGAAGCAGAAAATCAAGTATGTTGTACACTTTTGGTTGTTTCATTAAAAATATTTATATAAATTTTTCAAGAGAAAATGATTTTTCAGTACATATTATGCTATAAATTTCTTAAATTAATATTTATATTTTAAATTATGCCTGCTTTCCGTGAAATTACACATAGCTTTTTAGATTGCAAATGATTGTAACTGTCTATTTTTAATTGCTTTATTAACATGTTAATACACTATTTAACCAATAGGATTAACTTAGTAAACATTTCAAACAATTTATAAGAATATTAGTATTAATGAAAATTTTACTCCATGTTTCATTTTTAATTATTCAACTTCATTAAAAATATAATAGATTAACCTGCTTTTGAAAATGCAATCCATTCATTATATTTTTGTGTTAGTGATTTAATTGTTTTGTTTATTTTACATATGGGCTTGTTTTATCAAGTGTTATTAATTAATTTCTAAATTTTTATTTAATGAATGGGTTATACAGTATCCTTTGATTTACCTTATTAAGATATTGGTTGGTTGTGTTTTAATTTTTTAGATAACCGTAATTACACATCTTCAAAATCAGTTTGACAATTGTTCTGTTCAAATGACTAAAGGCGATAATCGTCATGTGAGTTTCAATCGTTATAGCAATAAAGTTTTACGATCGTCAGATGATTAGCAATTATCTTGTTTCAATCTTCCAGGCACTTTTCTTGATTCAGCAATGTATAGATGCCTGTCCGGGGTCGACCACTTTCAAATTAAAAAAGGCAGAGCTTTTAATAAATATGAAAAAATATGGTGATGCGAAAAGTTTGCTGGAGTAAGTTATATTAAAATAAAGGGCATGCAAATTATTGAGCTTGGAATTATGTTTTCAAATATTATTTGTAATATAATTCATTTCAAAATTTTAATTTTTTTATAGACATATTATTTGTATTCATCAAAACTTATTTATGTAAAATTATTTAACAAAAATTTATCTAAACTGTTTTAACTAGATATCGATAAATAATAAAACTAATAACTATATTCTTGAGTGTACTGGCCTTGTCTGTCCAGAACTGCTATGACAATAAACTGTCAGCTTAGAAAATCAAATATTACATTATTTAATAATAATTGATCATTTTTGTTTTTATTTTATCACATTTTAATTATTGATTCTAATATTTGATTGTTTATGTCATCCACTGTTCAAATTACAAAATAAAAAACAGCTGATTTGCTGACATAATATAATTTTTTTGAAACATAGTTACCGTCTGGTTGTAATAATCGCTAATCGTGCATAGCTAATTCTATTGATCCATTGATGGTATGCTTATAAACGATTTATACAACTGTGTAAGTATTTCGACTGCATTCATATAAAATAAGGTAATAATATTTAAAATTATCATATAATTATTTTAACAATTTGTACATCATACTTAGCCCTATACATTAATATAAAATATAGATAATACAAGTATTTACGAAAAGTCTACTAGGCATATATAGGTTAACCGTTAAGATAACATTTAGCTAATTTTATTTTTTCATATTTTATTTTTTCTTACTTAAATGTGGTTAATGTATTTTTATGTATATATTATTCGTTCCTATATGTTTATTCACTAATTTTACATCGTTTCAGAGACTTCCTCCAGCGAGGCACCAATGGTGTCTGTGGTGACGCCCTCTTCTATCGCGGTGTCTGCCTATACTACTTGGAACACCTCGATAAGGCGCAGAGCCACTTCACCCATGTCCTGCGCCTAAATCCGGATCACACGTTGGCCCAACAGGCTTACCGCCGGTGCAAACTGTTGAGCAAACTTAAGGAGGAAGGAAATGAGTATGTGCGGAAGGGGAACTTCAGCAAGGCGTATGACGCCTACACGGAGGCGATGGCTGTTGACCCTCAGCATGATCTTATCAACGCCAAAATTTTTTGTAATCGATCCCTGGTCGCCTTTAATGTGAGCAACGGCTAATGTAATGGTATGAGAATATCTGAGTAAGGAGAGTCTAAGAGAAGTTTACCATTTTAGTATTTTATATTCCTGACTATTTCAGTTTTTTTTGTTTGTAGAAATGTCACCTCTTTTAGTATTATTTTGTATCTAATTTTCTTTTTTAAACGTCTATTTTCTTCGGATGTCTTTCTGTTTAGTTAATGTCTCATAAAATGAATAGTTTTACTCTATGTTGTTCTTAACTTTGAATAAATTCTGTTTATAACGGTATTTTTTTACTATACATTAGTCAAACTGTCGTTTTAATTTAAAGCATGATCATGTAGTTTTTTTACATAAATTTAACAATCGATTCTGTCTGGGATATTTAGACCTGTCACATTTTAAACTGTAAAGCATTTAGAAAGTAAGTATAATTTTCACTACAGACTGACTTTAAAAAATGACTTAAACTAATTTAATGTTATTTCTTTATTTTAATGTATAAGCATTAAGTGTTAACCACCAAGTAACACTACATTGTAATTGAAAAGTATGCTATACATACCGGTAACAATACAAATAGGTACTTGAAACACATTTTGTTTAATTTTCAATATATGTTATGGTTCGTATATAAAGACCAATCTTTTTGATTATGTAGTGGAATTACATTTGATAAAAAATTTAAAAATATTTTGTAAATAAATGCTTGATTTATAATCTTGGTTATCGATATACTTGGCTGGCATGCATTCAATAAAACCATTAATATTATATAGCCTACCTACATTATATAAGTTGTTACTATTTGATATACGAAATACATCAAATATACATTTGATTGATGTAGCCTACTATTTAGAAAAAATTACACCATTACATAGTGTTCTTAATACTAATATAGTAATGACATATTCTATGCTTGTCTTTTTTTTACTTATACAGATGTCCAAATTTGTGGAAGCTTTAACGGACTGTGAAAAAGCGATAGAACTGGACTATACCTATTCTAAAGCATTCGTGCGTAGAGTAAAGTGGTACGTTGAATTGTTTACCTTTGTAGATCGGTAGGCCCTATATATTATATTTGAAACGCTTCAACTATTATTACTGTATGTGGAAAGAGTGAGGTGCTTGTTCAAAAATACATTTATATTAATGTATTAGACATCTTTATAACGATTCAACATTGAATACAATAATAACACAGGTAAGGCCTCATGAGAATTGCGCTAAATATGTAAACCAGTGTCGGTTAGTTACAATGTGTATCTATTACTACCGTTAGCAATAATCTTCTGAAAAATTAGATTGTGCGATACTAATTGCACTAAAAATGTTAAACTTGCCTGCTTACTAGTAAGTTGCGGCAGATTTAAATGAAAACTGTTCGGCTGAAGTTTATTAACACACTTTAAATTTTATCTGATTTTATTTGCTTTCTGATTTAAAAATATTTCGGAAATTGGAGTTACGCTTTATGTGATCTCTGTATTACTTTTTCTACTATATTATATATAACTGATGACCTCGTAAAGAAATAATACAAATGAAGGCACTACTAGCTTAAATATTTTTTCGCATTTTTAAAATTTTCTTTTGGATACTCAATTCCAGTAACGATTTTAGTACCAAATGTATATATTAATTTTGTTTAATTAATAAAATGTAATAAACTGTATTATTAATATAGAATCGGAATGTCGATATAATAGTGTAGATACTTATAGTATAGTACACTTACACTTATAGTGCTGTACTTATGTTTGACTTTGTATTTCAATATATTGTAGCGTGCTATTCTTAGGGTAGTTACTTCGAAACACTCTAACCGATTCACTGGAACGCTCTAATGCAATTTGCCTATTTGTTATCACAAATTAGTGTGTAGATAATTAAAACTAAACAAATCTTTTTAAAGTATTTGCTTGTACACTATACTAATACATTTAATATTGATGATTGATTATATTTAATAATAATTAAAAAAATATTTATTAAAGTTCTTGTTCAAATATTCTGGTTTTTTTGTTTAGTGTCATTTTCTACCATTATTAGAGATTATGAATATAAAGTTATAGTAATGAAAAGGTGTGCATTTTTATTTATAAACATATAAAATTCTATTTTCTTTTTTTATTGTGATATTTCACAATGTAAAAATAATGAAATGTGGGATCACTTTTGTTAAAATTCTAATTGAATGACCATTAGCAAATTTTGTCTCATACGTGTGAGTTGCCATAACTGTTATCAACCAATACTTTTGATATAACAGTTACATCGCTCTGGAACGGTATGACGAGGCATCCATCGAGATGCAACGCGTATATGAGTCAGACCCCACTGATGAGAATCGGCGTCTTTTGAAGGAGGCTAAACTAGAGCTCAAGAAATCGAAGCGAAAAGATTACTACAAGATCCTCGGGGTAACAAAATCTGCTTCTGAGTCTGATATTAAGAAGGCATACCGGAAGCGGGCTCTTCAACACCATCCTGGTGAGTTGGTACATTACCCTGTTTTGCTTTGATCTCGATGCTTTAGCATGGCTGCTCCTCCAATACCAAAAAGTATGCCTCTGATCCCTAGTAGTTTGGTCCAGATGTTAACTGGTCTGAAATTTGTAGGATGGGAGCTGTAGTCAAAAAGGCATGTGATGTTTGAACGCAGACTGGGCATGTATTTCGAGTTGTAAGGTAAAGAAAGTGTTAGTATACTACATATATATTATACTTTGGCTAATCGTAACGGGTAAAATGTAAACAAACTTGTTTCTACAATTGGCCGAAACTTGATTTTTAGTATGTTGAAATTATGATTGTTTCGTAGTCTTTAAAATAATGATATTGGAAAAGGACTTTTTTCAAAGGAAGTATCGTCATTATAGGCTAGCGCTTTATGCACATTTTGAACAATGTATCTATAGTATATTTTAATTAAAACATGTATATACAATTGTATAGTGCTATTGCTTAATATAAAATGTGTCCATTAATTATAAAACTCTAGCTATTATTTTTCTAAGACAAAAAAAGGTTGCGTGGTGTAAATTGTCATATTTATACCCATGGGTTCTTTGCTGTTTCGGTTAGCCGATGAAAAATAACATAGTAGGTATAAGGACCGTTCTAAGAATTCTACACTGCGGAGTTGTGCAAGTGGAGTGCAGCAATGGGATTTAGGTAATGTGGTTTCTGTGGTGTTGATCTTAGGCTTTAAGTTATTGAGGATATTGTTGTGTGCCAGAGATTGGATAGCTTGGGTGACGACGTTTGTGTGGGTGGATATGGGCATGTTTTTGAATGTGATACTGTCGATGTGATGTTTAGAGGTATGGGTCGATGGATATCAGAGATGTGTTTGCTGTAGATGTTAGGTTTGTGATGTTTTTGTTTTGTAAGTGGTAATGCTAAAGGTGTGCTTGGGAGGATATGTGTGCTGAAAGGGAAGATCATAGAGGGTTGACTCTGCTAAAATTACGGCTTAGACTTGATAATTGTATTTTTCCGAATAAATATAACACTAGTAATTCATTCTGGTCATTTATTTTTCTGTCATGGTATCGATAAAAAAGTTATGGTAAACTACTTCTTTTTTCATGCCCGAATATGAGTTGTATAAATAAATTTTATTGTTTTTTATAAAAAGTATATTTAAAACTAGTTTTAACAATTTTTAGATTATACTCTATTACGGTAAAACTAACTTCATTTTCCCATATACATATATATATATATATTTAAACATTCTGATATTATAATAAATTGCAAAATAGTTAGAATGTGCCAAACCCTGTGAGCAATATACAATCAATATTATTCAGTGATCACCAAAATTTATTATGCTTATATATATTTGCTGGTGATATAGTCGAAACATTCTCATTTATATAGCAAGAGATTAATATATATATATATATATATATATATATGTGAAAAAACAATGTTTAAATAACCACAGATAAATGTTTTCACGATGTCAAAACTGAAGACATTGTACATTGTCAAATTAAAACATTTATCTTAAATTACTTTGTCGAATTATTAAATTAAAATAACATACGAAAGAATATTTTCCATTATAAGTGGTGTTTTTAAAATGTTAGGAACTGAATATATTATGTATCAATATATTTGGTACATTTATGAAACATTAAATATTTCTGCTATTTTGAACTAATAATTTTAATTTCAAACTCTTCTTTCAATATATTAAAATATAGTCATAAGATATTTTTCTTTAATAAAATTAGGAATTAAAATATTTTAAATGGTTGCTATTTACATTATTTAATTACATTGATGTATGGTACAATCAACATTTTATATACAATATTATAGTTAAAAGTATAGACTTAAAAAATCAGCGTCTGCTATCTGGGATTTTTTAAACTGGAATTGAATAAAAGATGTCTATTTCCAAATTAGAATAACTTAATACATTTTTTTATTTAATATAATGGTGAAGTGGTGTAGGTTGAATGGACATTTTTGGTTACCAAACGTTCCAATCAGTTTTTCTAACGAGGGAGCAATTCAAAGGTTACTACCCCTACTTTCCCACTTCTCTCTCCCTGTTTCTTTCTCCCCCTCTCCCCTTTTTCCTACCCCACCTTCCGTTCCCATTTTTACTATTATACCACTATGACCTTCCCCTGGTCAGGTTTGTTGATTACTGGCATATTTAATCTGTATGTTAACTACAAAAAGTTTTCGGTGAACATTATTTTTTAAGGTCTATCAGTTAATGAAATTATAAATGTTTTATGAATAGTATACTCAATTTTAAGACCAATTTTAAATAATTGTTTTTGTTGTAAAATATCCAATGTTACGTTACGTGAACTTTTTTTTGTGCTTAAGCCATAACAAATACATAATATCCACTGCTCACTTTGTACATACTATGCTAACACATTTTAAAAATTATTTATAAACACTATTTATCCTTAAACCTTTAAACCCTGATGGGACGAACGCTGTCCCAAGATACAACCACTTATGCCACGGGATAAGTCAAACGCTGTCGCAAGGTGGTTATATATATTTGAATGCCAATTTTTCACACCAAACCTATTAAAATGCATCACTAGTTGGCTGTATTGACTAAAGCACACCCTTAGGAGAGAATGGGTGCATAATATTCTTAATTTTAATTGGCTTGTTTCGACGTCAAAAATTTGTGCAATTCTCTCAATTCTGATTGGTAGATATAAAAATAATGCATGCTGTCAAAACATTCAATATACGTCCGATAAATTGTACAATTTTCTATGTTATTTGCACTGTTATTTGTAAGGAAAATGATACCCGATTATAAGTGAATAATGCGTCAGTTATTACGACCATGTATTTTATACTGATGGCTATAATTAGAGTGTCGTTACTCCTCAAATCGATCTACTTCTTCCATAAGCGGTAAGTAATATATGAGCATTTTGTTACTTTATTATGGATTTTCTATATGTAATATCGATTGTATTTAAATATAAATATTAAGTAGCTCAAATAAATATTTTAAGAGACGTGTAATGCAATATGGATTATGTTCATATTGAAAATGTATTTTTGTGATATGTTGTAATTAAAATTTGTATAACTATATTTTTAGTAATAATGATAAATATATACTAATGGTATATATACTTTTGTAAATAGTTTTTTCTTAATATTTTACAGATTTGATTATTGACGAGTAGGCTACTTGATGAAGTATTAAAGAGTATATAACTGTTTACCGGCAATATATGCTGTTGATGAGTGCACGTTTTGGATTGAAAGTATTTGATCTTTGTCATGTTGAGGGATAACTCATTGACTTAGTGGTTTACGAATGACACCTTCTCATAAATACTTGTATTCCTACATTGAGACATGAATCAAGCTGATCGCCCTTTTTTCGCGATATAAATCAGACAACCCGGAAATCTTATCGCTAATTCAATAAGTTGGATATTGATAAATCCGCACATCAATTATAGGTAATTATATTATATATGTTATGTTATTATTTTACATAATTTGTTCATATATTATTTTATGAGTATTTTTGTTATAATTATTTATAAATAATATATTTATGATTATCTACAATATTTGTACCAACATCGTTTTATTATAATTAAAAAATATATTTATATATATGTCGTACGTATAAACATAAAATTGATATATGTTTTTTTAAAGAAAGTAAATTGTTATTTTATTTCATCAATTCAAATAATTAATTTGTTTTGAAATATTACTCATAAATTACAAAAAAGTTGTTGAAAATCATATTTTTGAACAAATAAAATATAGGTATTTACTATCATTTGACTCTGAGTAAAGTTTTAACACAATTAAAAACATTTGAAAATGACATAATTATTGTAAAATCTATTTTTTCTTTCACTCAGGAAACTCAATCCGCCAGACAAGATGTTTCTGTAATTCAATGAGAGTTATGCCGCATCTGTTTCCTCTTCGCGTGTTTTGACGCTTCTCAACTAACTCTCCTATATATCAGTAAATTATGTTATGCAAATAACCAAAGAGAGAAACACATGTTATGTGCGAACAATGCCCCGATGACTGCACTGGTAAATATACCACATGGAGTATGTACTCATTACGACACAATTATCTCTCCATGTACTTCATATTGCGGGAAACTGTATCTAATGTCCAGATTTGGAAACATTTTATATATTGTCCTGTGTTATTTGATAAAACTTAGAATTGTGTCGGTTACCTACATTCAGTGTTTATTATATTTTATTTTCCACGTTTATTATAAACTATGTATTAGTATTCAGTTAACTATATGAACTCAGTTTTGTGAATTGACGGACTATGATTGTGGAATATATGCATTTCATATAATATTGCATAACAATAAAACATTTTGAATATTTATTTATAATAAGTGACTTTATTTCTGAGTTTTTCAAATAGTTGTTTACCTCGAGTTCATGTTTTACATAATGTCTATATATGTAATATTGTATAATAGAATATAATAATTCGGGGAAAAAAATAATTATATGTTTAGATACTATTAGTTCAAATTTTACGAGTATTATCCTCATTCTGTAAATATAAGCTTTTACTACAATACTAAAAAAAATGGTATATATGTATAATAACTATATCATTTTAATATTTGTCTCATTAGACGTGTATAACAAATACAATGTATTATAGTAATACATAACATAATTGATTTTTTTAGAATTATTTATTATACAGTTTTACTGTCCAATCACGTGGAAACCTGACCACGTCTGCTTTTAGTAACTTTTCAAAGTATGTCGATATGTGAGTGTGACTATCCTTTACTTATAATTATCGTTGGGCACGCTGTTAGATTATTCATCTGGAAGTATATACCATGTGAGCATAAGGACTGCCAATAGTCATAGTTGATATTTTAAATCGACATTTACTAATATATTTGTTGCTTTAATTCATTATCAAATATTTCATTTTTTGTCTAATCTGCAATATCCGGAAAAACATTTTTTTAGTTTATAAATTTGAATTTAAACTGTTTACTTTATACCTATTCGTTTCAAATTTTATGTATACCTCAACTCTGGAAGTTAATTTTTTTTCTAATAATGACATAACTCATAGTAATTGTTAATAAAAGCTTCTTTAAATAGTTGTTAAATGGTGTTGTATGTCCTGTGTAAAAGGTATGATTGTCAATAAATAATAAATTTAGACTAGTAAGTTTAGTACTATGTTACATTATCAGGACAAACGAAAGTGTTCGTTTTTAATTAGTATTGGTATCTCTTCTATTAAATATACAGCTTTCTATTTCTGGGATTTATCTATTTAGTTATTTATACAATATATATATTTTTTTCTTATTTAGTATTCAACTTTACTATCAAAACTATGTCAGGCAAAGCTAATTTTATTTGAGTTGTCTAATTATTTTTTAAATGTTTTAAATAATTTTTTAATAAAATATGACTATCGTGGATCCGGTTATATTTATTATCTTTTTAAAATCGGTACTAAAGTTTAAATTATCCTTTCTCAGTAAGTAATACTCCAATTTCATTCTAGTTAACACCATTGGATTCCCCTATTTTAGACACTGATTAGAAGCAAAATGTTGCGAAATCTCTCCACATCATTGGTATGCCAAAGTTCAGCCTTTTTCGTTTACCTCAAATTCACGGTCGAAGATGTTCTGTACAATTTTTATACACAATGTGTAGGACCCATTGCTAATAGCTGCATTAACCTAGTTAACTTTCTGTATATCTAGCCTGCCTTGCTTATACAGGCTACAATGTGAACACATAAATACTACCTCTATGCATATTATATTGGAAATAAGACTAATATCATTGCTCATATACTGTGTACGGGGTCTATTGAATAAATTAATATTGTTGTTCTTATTAAAACAGTAATAAACTTTTTAATATTCTACTTGACGTTCTATACACTAAGGAAAATTACTTTTGGGATAGACCTAATATATTGTATATAGTAAAATATTTGGTTTTGATATACGAGGTACAATATTATAATAGAAACGATGATGATAAACAAAAACAATTGTTCAATAACTATACCTGATGCATCAAAACTGATATTATTAGCATATCAAATTGATTCAGAATCCGCTCTAAAATATTAGACACCAAAAATGTGTTGGTCTGTGACAAGGCGCTAAATATGAGTTGTGCTTCATCGAAATTCAAGGTCAAAAATATTTATGTTTTCCATCACTTTCAATTTTTTCAGTGAAGGTTAATCTTCCTTCCTATAAATAAATGTCCTTATGCATTCCCAAAAAATGTCCTTTTCGATTTCATCTACAAATATTATAAAATCACTATCTACCTCTAGATTTTCCTCTTATTATCAGTTTATTCTAAATCAACTGTTAGTCTAAACGAATATTTTCTTAGTTGCTAGTGGAGCACCTCACCAAGGATGTCTTATTTGATTAAATTATTGCTGTGAATAACTGGACACAGTGAACTTTTAGCTTCTTAAATATAATATGAAGCCATCATAAATGAGTTTTTAGTTATTGTATCCTATTTTGCGCTGTCGTGTTCCCTATTTTGCCCACTTTATGATGATTTCATATAAAATTACAGTATTCTAAATGTAATAATTTTTCTATCAAAACAAGTACAGTTACCAATATGTAGATTTCTAACTCCCTGATATATTGAAATGGTCCCATTAGACCGTCACACACACACTGATGAGGACACACAGAAAGAGGAAGAAGTTAAGTTCAAGGAGATTGGTGAGGCCTACAATGTTCTCTCAGACACCTCCAAGAAGCAACGATATGACAACGGTGCCGATATCGAGGATCTACAGAATGGCGGAGGATGTGGTGAGTTCTCTTTTTTTTATTCTGTCTTAGTAATGTACCATTCTGTCTCCCACCTTATTTACTGTATTGTTTAGTTATAAACGTTATTTTCGGCATGCGAATTTCCGCCTTAAAAATTACAATACTGTTTAGTGTGTTCTTCTTTTTAATTGTTTAAATATTGTTTGAGATATTCGTCACAAAGACCGTAATTCTCAATAATTCACAATGCTTTATCGCTCCTTTTATCGTTTCTAATCTAATAGATTATTGATGGGTTTAATGTTTTGTATATGAAAAAAATTAATTGGCTTAACCCTCTAAGGGCCAACAAAAAACGTAGCGTTAATGGCCACTGGGCGGGGTTAGTTTAATACCCCTTGTCTAAATGTAACATAAAAGTGTTGATTAAAGTCATTATATGATGATATGTATGAGTAATAAGATCAACAAGGTAGATAATAGATCATTTTATTTACTAAAATTACTAAAAGTATTATACACTTTCACCTAACAGTTAGCACATATACATTTGCTATGTTGTTTACAGACTTTTTTGTAGAAGTTTGCACACATGTCACCAGATGGCGTTTATTGTCCATGTTCATAGAGCACATATGGCAGCGGCCACTTTTTAGTTGTGTGTCGCAACAAGTGGTACTGAGAGTGCTAGTTGTTCCTCCTGACTTGTGCGGCTGCTGGCAGTATATACTTTTGGCTATATTTGCCGCAAATATGCCTATCTGTGAGGTGAATTATTGGCATCATTTGGATGAATTGTCAAAAATAATACAAGAGCGTTGTATGCTGCAATATCAAGAAAATGACTAAACATTGTAATAAGCCAGCTGTTGCATTTGCGCCGAGAAGAGTAACAATGGACAAGCTGGTCCAAGAGTTCTGTGTAGTAGCATTTCCATGGGTATTTTATCTCTGGCCAAAGTCAAGTCTGTAAAGAAATTATCCGCAGTAATATGCCGCCCTGAACCTGTCATGTGTTCTGTAAGTTCCAAAACAACCTTGCTACCTTGTGTCACCTCTGGCTTGTTACCAATACGACCAACGTAAGGTTAAAAATTACAACAGTATACTGTATCGGAGTCACATAGCCCAAACTTCGAGGAAATATTTGCCGGGATTATAAGTGATGTACATTTTAAAACTACAAACAACAGCCTTGAAATGTTACTAATTTTTTATTTATTCTGAGGATCACTCCAGGTTTGAAGTTACTCCAACACTTTGTTTAATAAATTTGATTATTCCCGCAATGTTGCAAATGTATCCTTTTATCTTCGCTCATTGTATGCGTTGCGATCATCAAAGCGAATACATCGTTTTTATTAGTTTGAAGCTGTTACGGGACATAGCCTTTGTTGAATATTGTTTTATTGTTATAATTTTATAATAGATACATAATTGTATTTCTATCATATTTAGCTGTGTTCTCGTGTTTTGTTGTACATAGATTATGTACCTGTATAGAATATACAGAAAGTAGATATTGGGTAAAAATTTACCCCATGACCCCAATGATGATTTCTTTCTAACAAATGAATGGAAATATTTTCAAATAATATTATGAATATCTGTTTAACAATATATTTAGAGATGTCACAAAATTTCAATGAATTCCACGAAGTAATTCTATATTTTAATGAAAATGCAAAATTTGTTGTGCAATGCATTAACTATTACATTAAAAATTGTTTTATTTTCTGTACTTTTACAGTGAAAGTGAAAAACGTTCAAGTAGTTTTGTAATTTTGCACTCATAGAATGGTAAAGGAAGTTCGTGTAATTATGATTGCGTATACCTAACCTTTTTGTAAGATAGCACTACATTCACATAATATAAAAATTATATGTTGTGTCTGGGTACCTTGAATTGTTCTGGTTTTCAGTCCGAGGTTAGCAGTTGTGTAATTTGTTAAATATATATAATATCGCCGCTACAAGATCTATTTGCCATAAACTCCAATTGACAATTTTTCAGTAGAACGAAAAACCACATTAGATCAACATTTTCAAACTTTGCAACGTGATAGACAGAATATTATAACACTTTCAAATAAAAAAATTAGATATCTGATAAAAAACATTTCATTGCACTTCATCATGTAAAAATGTTTGCGATTGTATTTAATTATTTACTATTATTATTAGTTAATTTGATTTACGGCAAATAGATCCAGATGACATTGGCTCTTAGGCAAATAAAACAATGTTTTCTAGAGATTGTTAATAACTCTAAGAAATCAGGGCTTGCCTCGGATTGTGCAAATCTTGCTACATAGCCAATCAAACATATGTCAGTGGTTTTTTCAGTTTGTCTTCGTTTATTGCATGTATTTCGTCCCCGATTTATGATTTCAGCCTTCTC
>JAUZND010079901.1:0-16157 GCA_034780555.1 Coelogynopora nodosa | reverse complement strand
GGAACTAATGTTTTCAAGCATTTGGTTGATTCAGCGGATTGACCAAATGGATGTGGAGTCGTTTGTGATCGATTTTTTGGTTACTATCTCTTAGTTGACTGGTGTCCCTTATTGCCTTTCGAGTATTAATTTAGATATCGTTGTTATTAAATTTATTTAAAAAACTCATTAGTTTGGCTATATTTTTTAAAGAAAATTGTCATTTTTGACAGTTATCTATCTTTGAAAATCTTCCATGGTTCCAAAATCTTTGGATAACAATTATGCTATACTTTAAGTGTCCTTACTTTTGGTTGTAATTAATACTTGGAGTATATATTATAAAAAGATATTTTATTATGAATGACGTAATAAATAATCTAAATATATATAAAACTATTTTACATTTCTGGAATTAAATATAACATTGGAAGGAATACTCTTTCTAATAGTATGGGAAATTAATATACAATTCAATTAGTTTGAGAGTGTTCATACAAAAATTCAATAACAAATCAATAAAGAGTTGTACTTGTTATATAAAAATGCACGAATAATATGAAATGCGTATTATGTTAAAATATTATTTGTTTTCTTTCATAAATAATTAATTTTATTATGCGTATCTACATAATAAACAATAAATTAGAATCACTTATCAAAATATAAATAGTGAACACTTTTAAACAATACGCATTTTTAATATTTTTAAACCAAAGAACACATTTTCTCAAATTGTTAGGGGCAACAACGCCGCCAAACTGCATGGGTTTGTCAATCTAGATAATCAATTATAGTAGGATCAATACCTGTGGTTTTTATACGAACAACCCATAGACTTTTAGAGATCTGACATTTTTTTAATCTGTGGAGCAACCAAAACGTCGATTTAAAAAATATTTGTTTGGTTTTAACAATAATAAAAGAATGCAATATTGAAAAAAGGTAAATATTTAATTTAAATTAATATATTGATATTATATGTATATTTGTTTATTGTAAAAGTGTTACCAATTATTGATTTACTATATAATTAAATTATATGTTTATTTTGATTCACCATCAATTAATCCTAAATACCATACTTTATTACAACTTTTATCTTATATTATGCCTTTGTCTGATAGCCATAATGTTAACATGCCACAGATGTAATTTGCAGATCGTTATTCAATTTATTTTTTAAAAAACAATTCAAAAATATGCTTCACGATTATGACCGAACGTCAATTGCTGCCGATGACTTATCCAGCTATTTCAGTGGGAAAAGTGATACAACAGGAATGTCAGACTGTACTGATTCAGTTAATTCTTCTGAGGGAGAGAATAAAACTGACAAATTAAAAACTATTGACGAAAATTTTTATTATTTAAGAGTAGTGTCTAATAGAGAAATTCCTGAATTAAAATCATCAAATTCATTTCTTAAAATGGATGCTATTATTAATGCAAATAATGAAACAAAAAGCACAAGTTTGCATGAAAATGAACAGAATCGAAGTACATATACAAATAAAAATTATAAATTTAACGTATCTGTTGAAAACCAAAATAATATCAGTTTACAAATTCCCCAAAATATAAACTGCAAGCAAGTTGAAAATCCGTGCAATCTAGACATTACTTATAATAACAAATGCTGTGATAACACTAGCAGAATAACACAAATTAAAAAGTGTATACAAAAAAGTTGTGTCAATGTGCGGGATATTTCAAATGAAAGGATTAGTGAGGAATACCGTAAAATAAAACCGAGAAAATCTATTATGAAATCTTCTTTTAACACTCATATTGTTGCTAAGCAAAGTCAAAACCAAAACTCACATAACAATGATAACCATTTGGTTGATGAATTGAAAACGAACGAGGAAGGTTATTTTGATCAAAACCATATAAACTCTCAAAGCTCAATCTGCGACTCTAATAATGCCAATTTAGAAGCTGTTTTATCAGCTCTATATAAAGATATTAAACCTTTCGGAGACAAGCAAGGAACTGTTAAGTCAAATGCATGTAAAGGTGATAATACGCTGATATCACATGATGTTGCAATCACCACCGCAAGACTATTAACAAAAACCAATAAATATCTCGAAGCTGCAGAAAGCAATAATTATCTGGATATTAATGTTCCAAATTCAGAAAATGTTAAGTTAATCGAATATTCCAAAAATGATAATAGAAAAAATTCTAAAAATCATAAATGTTTGAATACGTTTATAAATGAGTCAACTAGTAAAGTTGCTTTAGTCTCAGAAAACCAGTCTTTAAATAGTAGCAAGCAAAAAGTCGATACAAGTAAGAACCAGAAATGTTTACTAACAGAGATTAATAGTACTGAATTTGGAAAAGAAACATCAAATCAAGACAAACACCCAATTCACTTAACGCTGAATTTGAAGCAGAATAAAAACATGCCCACTCTGAAACCAAAAAATAAACTGGAAAAGCACGAAGCGCAATCTACTGTAAAAGATGGTGTTCTGTCAACAGTCAAATGTATTGCTAATTCAAATATGTGTTGCAATATAGAAGACGATAAGTTCAACAGCAATACTAAAAAAATATCCAAGCGTTCGAATAATACGAAAAAACAACCGAATATTCCCAAATTGGATATTGACAGTACAAATGATGTTAATTTAGCGTGTCATAAAAATAAACAAGTTCCGGTTACTAAGAATAATAGCAAGAATACTATTAAGTTATCTGTTGGCCGTCAAAAATTATTAAGGAAAAATAAAAATCGCGAATCTTCTTCAATCGTTTGTGATCTGAACACATTGTCATGTAAAAATCAACAGGAACCAAAGGAACCTCCTCCACCTGCACAAGTTGAAAGTGTGAACCCCTCTATTAAATTTGACAGTCATGAGGATCTTGATTGTATCCAGGGTATTTTACTCAGCCTGTTAAAGGAAACGCAGACTGATCAAAGTCAAACTAATAACCTTGTTTCTGAACACTCTTATAATTCCCAAGACCACCATAAAACGGAGCAGGATACAAATAGACCTCAACTAAAGAAAAGGGAGCTCAAAACTGTACAATTAGGCCCAACTGATGAGCCAAACAAGTCTTCGGAAAAACCACAAAAGTTGAAATCTCTTTCCACTGTACATGGTGATATTGAATTATTGGAAAATGTTATTGGCAAAACAAAACGTCATAAACCAATAGACATAAACCAGCGTACCTATTTACCAGATGATACACACATTACGTGTATCAATCCATCAAATAAATCGAATAATGTATCCCTAACACTTGGAAAAAATAAGTCAACAAGAACCACCGTAAAAAAATCCGTAAATGAATCTTCTTTTAAACTAATCAAACACCAACCTACCGTAAGCTTTAGCTACTATATTTACATCTCACCGGCTGATGTAATCACTCTTCGGAAGGGTTTTGTTGATAGTGAAAACATACGGAAACAATGCGGACTGATTGGAGTTATGCTGCAGGAGGTGTCCAGGGAGAGTGAAAACTTGACCAGTCGACTTCACGAAAATAAGATTAACGAAATAAAGCAGCAACTCGACAGAGTACGTGACCGACGAATATATCTCGTAGAAAAGAACTGTGGTGTGAGTATAAGTATGAAACAGTCGACAACAAGACGACAACAAGTAACTAATGAGCCATGTCAGAAGGTGACGCTCTTGGCCGAATCATTTGACCAGGTATCCAGTGCACTAAGGCAGTTAGAACATCGCCTTCCTTGTATAGTTCAAAATGCCAGTAGTCATCCTGTTGTTCCATTTACCTTGAACATTGACAAATACACCGGCACTTCTCAGTTACCATGTATAAATTACAACATAAATAACTACAACAATACGAAAATTGGTACTGTCCACTCCAAAAGAAACTCCGAATTAGAGGAGACTACTGACGAGTCAGACGAATCTAGTGATAACGAAACTGTCGACGAAAGTAAAGCGGACATACATGATCGGATATCTCCGCCACCGTTGACTTGTAGCGGTGAGAGTAGATCCCGCTGTCCCCAATACGTGGAGATCATGGGCGACCAGTGTGATGCCGGCCGAAGAGAGTCCGGGACGAGTCCTCGGGTCGGCCGGTTCTACCGGTCACTTCGTGTTTTGATGACTTGGCGCACAGCTCACCTCTTCCGGCACAATAGTGATGGCGAGATTGTCAGTGATCGACTGCACCGATTGGAGGCCGACCATGACATCAAATTTAGCAGAATTGAGATTGAAAAAGATGCCAAAAGTTCTACTAATTTAATTCTAGCATTTCGTATATATTACAATAGTGAGAGAGACATTGAGAATGCGCTGGTCGAGATAGATCAATATTTTGTGCAAACTTCATGATACGGCTGTTTTGTGTTATGCATGGAGCATAACTGTTAAAAAATATCGTGTTTTCATTAACAAACCGTAAAATTTTATATTTAAAAAGAACTTAGTATATAATATATGCTAAAGTCACTGGGATAGTAAATTGCTTAAATGAAGGCTTCATGGTTAATGAAGATTGCGACAAATACTGCATACAAAGCATTTTTATGTTGCTTAGTGCTTTTTAAAATAAAATAATATTGTCTTATATGTTCTGTATATGCTTACTTAAAAAAATTATACTTGCTTCATTGACCTTACAGAACCTCTATTCCCTTCTAGATATCTACTGGTAATCGGAAAGATATGTTTTAAGTGTTTTATAGTAATTATGTTCACTTAAATAGGAAATATATTTTAATTTTTTATTATACATTTAAAAACAATTTTTTTATCTCAACAATTGCCCTCCTCCAAATTGGAAAGATACACAATTAACCTCCAATATTATAGTATAGCCTATATTTAACTTTTTTAAAATAAAATAATGGTTATTTAAAATTGTTATAATATAATGAAGATACTTCATTATAATTACGAAATAATGTATTATTAAGCAGTCATTTAATTTCAATTAATTACTTTTAAAAATTAAATTACATAAGGCAAGTTATATTTTTGCTGAAAGCAACAATAGAATGTTAACTCAATAAAATTCTAGTTTATAGTTATATATTATAGATAATAATATGGATCACATCATAGATATATAATTGTTTATCTATATTAATGAACATTATAAATGTATCTTATTATAATACAACTATTATATCTCTATGGATCACATACACTTATATATGTTTGTTAAATAACTAATTTCAAATGTTCTCATATTATTACAAAATTCAAAATTCAAATATATTAAAATAAATATGGAGTGTAAAATGTCAATGTTTTTATTTTGGAGGGGAAGGGTGTGGTAGGGTTGTGTTTTTCACAATAATTAATACACTATAACACTGGATAATGGTAACATTTTTATTCGGACAGGATATGCCGTTTCTGAGTATTTCGAGTGTCCTGAACACGATGGTGCTATTCATTTTTCCCATACAGGTCAGGTTTTCGAGTAAAAAAAATCGAGTAAAATTGAAATTTATGAAAAAAATAGGTACTTCTAAACTTTCCCCCACATTTTCACTTTTATAAATTATGCATAATATAGATTTCTATGTAAAAAAATTGTAAGTAGGTATGTGTTAAGTATAATATGATTATATTAGATGCCTACATATAGATTTATTACAATATTTCTACATGTCTATGTATACTGCCTAGAGCAGACGGCATAACTTCTTGCGCACTTTGGTGATCGATCAATAGTTTTAGAAATATTGATGTGTTTTATCATTGTCACATTAAAATGTGTTAATTTGTGTATATCATACTGTTTTATATTATTTATAAAATGAATTTTATGAATCTTATTCAACAAGTTCACAATAAACCTAGTGCAGTTAAATTTTTGTACCAAAAATGATTTATTATTAAAACAAATTATTAGGTTCTTTAATTAAACCAGTTTTAAATAAATTTTTATAACCTTTATTTAAACGTGAATAAATCTGGTTGTACAATAACTACACTTTGAAATTAAGGAAAAAAATTGAGTTTAATGTAAGTTTCTGAAGAAGCAATCAGCGATCTACCTAAACGATGGAATCAAGCACAGCTTAATGACTATGTTCGAGATATGGAGATGTCAAAGGAGAAAGCCGAAATTTCTGCCTCGCGATTCAAAGAAATGGGCTGGCTTGAGAATGGCGTTACTATCACTTACTTTCGCAAGCCTACTGACGAGTTGAAACCTCTTTTCACCATGGACGGCGATTTGTGCTATTGCAGCGACATAATTGGACTCTTTCTTAAGTTTAAAACATCGTATCGTGCATTTTAATGGCGACTTTTCATCGATGGCTCGAAATATAGCATCAAGGCAGCATTAATCCACAATCCGGCAATCAACTTCCGACCGTTCATGTTGCTTATTCGACTCAAATGAAGGAGACCTACATCAACCTTGCTAGGATTCTTCATGCTTTGAATTATGATGAACATCAGTGGAGAATTTGTGCTGATTTGAAGGTTGTCGCCATTGTTTCTGGAATGCAATCTGGCTGGCCAAAGTTTCAGTGTTTCATCTGTGAGTGGGACACTCGCGATAAAGAGAACCACTTTGTTCAGAAAGTGTGGAAGACGCGTGATGGCTACACACTTGGTGAGAAGAATGTCATCAACGAGCCTCTTGTTCCAAACGAGAATATCATTCTGCCCCCGCTGCATATCAACTTGGATTGATGACTCAATTTGTAAAGGCGCTAAAGAAGAACGACAGCCCAGCAATTGTCATGCTCAAAGATAAATTCGTGAAACTTTTAACAGCTAAAATTGATGCGGCGTCTTCGTGGGACCGCAAATTCGGGAATGCTTCAAAGACCCAACTTTCAACCAAGATTTTTCCGTAGATGAACTGGCGTCGTGGGAATCATTCAGATCTGTTGTCCATGGCTTCCTCAGCAGAAACAAGATCATTGAGAAGCTGCTTAGTGACTTTCAAAAATTGGGAACCAACATGTTATTGAAGCTCCATCTTCTTCACTCCCATTGGGATCTTTTTCCTGAAAACAACTGTGATGTCAATGACGAGCATGGCGAGCAATTCCACCAAGCCATTGCTAGTATGGAGTGTCGATATAGTGCACAGTGGACTCCAGTTATGTTGGCCGACTATACTGCTGAACTCTCATGCGGGAAGATCATCAAGCGAAACATAAACGGAAAAGACAAAAGTTTGCGAATTTTTTATTTATTTTTGTATAAAGCTATATTTTTTTTTATTATTATTTTCGCTCCTACGTTCAATCCATGTGTTTTATAAAGTATTCAAATCATGCAAAAACTATTTAACCTAATTTTTTATAATCATTTTTTTTGTATAAAGCTATATATATTTTTCTTTTTTACGCCCCTACATTCAATCCATGTGTTTGATAAAGTATTAAAATCATGCAAAAAAACGGTTTGACCTACTTTTTTTACTAAAAAACTTGACTTGTTCGAGCAAAACGAACATCACCATCATGTTCAGCACACTCGCAATACCCAGAAACGGCATATCCCGTCCCAATAAAAAAAAATCTCCATTTGTTGGCCAGTATTGTATACAATATAGGTACTGTCATTACTTTTAATATGTTAGTAAAAGACAATACTTTCAATATTCAAGATAATTGGAGCTAATAAATATATTAATTTATTTTGCTATACGTGTTGTGTATTATTTTAAAATATATCTTACATAATAACATTTCTAAATATAAATATACTTATATATATATAATTAATTAATTTTGTTGATGTGATATGCCACGTACTAAATTTTTTAACAAATGTACAGTTAATTTAAAAATCAGAAATGAAGAATTTTAGTGTAGGCCTACTTTGAATGTAGTTAGACATGGTATCTGGACAAAATCCAATCCGATTTTCTATACCCGGATTTTTCAGTGACAACCCCCCTCTTATTTTATGTAAACAATATGTACATAACACTCGGCAATTCCGTTCCTTATATTAAAAGTTTGGTTTAAAATAAGGAATCCTCATATCAAAATAACACTTTTTAGAAGTTCTTAGATATAAAGTGAAAATTTATCAGAAAATAGTTATCTTTATTTTGTATTACTATTCAGTAGTGTGTCACACAACTGATAAAATGTTAAATTAAAATATTTTTCTTTATAATTCTTATTCATTTATCAGCTAATATATATGCCCATATAGACATATTAATATACCCATAGCCATATTAATTATGTCGACATTACTTATAAACAAGAGTTCAACTCTACAGATTTGGCTCAAGTCGATGAAAATAGTCTGTATATCAAAACAATATATTTCACTGAAAATATTCTCATTTACATAGCTTTGCAAATATTGATTAATTATGATACAATTTTAGTAAATTATAAATATAATAACGACAACATATGACTGTATACCACTTGACCATATTGTACATATTGGTAATTCTTGTTACTTAACATCTCACGTAATGCTGCTTCTATACATTTATGTTTGCCGGTCTTAAACAAACTGTCATACGAATGTAAAACTTGTTTTAATAATAATTCTATTTATGAAGAATGTTATTATTTAAATAATTCAAACGAAATAATAGTTGTTTAAACCAATTATTTCTTACATCAGAAAATATTTCCAATATGTCTTATCGATTAAAAAACTTACACAGACTATACAGCAATTCGCCAACATTATGTTATTTTGTGCACATTGCTTAATCGATTTGTTGCCACTCGATCTGGTAGAGTCAGTAAATGTGATCGGTCTGTATATATCTTGTTTACATTTAAATAAATGTAATTATTCTATTTTTGCTATTATTTGTTACGTAGAGACATCTACCAATAATAACCACTACATTGTATATATAAAATCTGGCAAATTTTAGTTCAAATGTGATGACAATATTATTTCCAAATGTTCACCCAATTCAAACTTCTTCAATGCACTATAACAGATTAAATGGTTTTATATACTTCATTAATTATGTGCTAAACTATGGGAATAGTAATGGGTGCGCGCACATAAAGTGGTAAATTGCCACTCACGGTCCAACGTCCCGCACCATAATTTAGACATATTTTTATTTTTATTTTAATTTTTATCATGTATATAAATATCATTTGTTACACATAAGTTACCAAAGTTATTCTTCTGCCTTTTCGGATTTAAGTCCACAGTATTACTTGCCATCATATCACTCCAGGCCTGTTTTATATAGAGTACAAGCTGTGTTTGGATTGCAAACATTAAAAAAATTAATATTTGTGGTTTGATGATTACACATACCTTTTTTTGACCTTTCTGAAGTATAGTATTGAATGTTGTTTTTTCCTTTAAACCATCCTGATATTATTCTAAAATTTAGTTTCATATTTGACAGTCGCTTTGATAAATTCTGGTTATTTTTTAAAATTTCTATCTTTAATTTGTTTTGTGGTGGTGTTAAGGAATTGAATAGAATGTAATCAGTAATCATTTGTGACAAAATTGTGACAACATATCGTGACAAAATCACATTTCCTATATTTTTTAAGCAATCAAATATTATATCTACACTTTTTTTAATACATAAGTTTCATTATAACATATGATGTATGAGTATTAATAATTATAATTAAAAATATAAAGTGTTTTTTTATTGTTTAAAATAATTTATTCATATTAAATGTATTATATAATAAAAATTTAAGATAAATATAAAATATTAGTTTACGCCACGATTCGTTTTATCGGTTTTAACACCGGTTAGTTTAATCACCACAAAAATTATTTCTAATCATATGCGCATAGGATTAGATATTTAACCATATGCGCGTAGAATTAGTTATTTTAACCATATGCTTGTAGGATTAGTTATTTAACCATATGCGCGTAGGATTAGTTATTGTTAACCATATATGCGCGTAGCATTAGTTAATTTAAGCATATACGCGTAGGATTAGATATTTAACCATATGCGCGTAGCATTAGTTTATTTAAGCATATACGCGTAGGATTAGATATTTAACCATATGCGCGTAGAATTAGTTATTTTAAAGATAACACACGAAGAACAACTTTTAAAAGAGATCATTATTGATAATATTTACTTTTTCAAAATAATATAAAAATGGTAATTAATTATACTTCATAGCCTTTAAATTATAATTTCGAATGCTTTTCAAATTAAAACTTAATATATATAAAAATTGATAAAAATATTTAATGTTTGCGAAGTATTTTTATATTTTCATAGTTTATCTCACTTAGTTATATACGATAATAGTTAAACAGATTCTTCTTTCAAATTGATCGCCTATCATTGTTTCAGTAGGTCATATTTGTCAATGACATTTTATTTTCGTTTAGTCATTTGGAATATTAATACTTATTTGATTATATTTGTGGCTATTGGTCCTGCTCAGATAATTGTACAACGACTACTATAATCAGTATGTAATTACTAATTGCAGAAGCTTCCTTATTTCTTACAATTATTCCAAAGAATTGATATATACCTATAGACATATGGAAATCAATTATTTATTGCCAAAATGTGGAGGCTTTCATATTTCTTACCAAATGCGTGGTGGCCTTCCTTCAAAACAATCGGAATATTCATTGATATGACTCAATTGATAAATTGGATTACGTAACCCAGTTTGGTATAATCAAGAAGTGTGGCTCATCTCTCATCTCATTTTCTTGCCATTAAATTTAGCTTTGATTTTGTTCCCTTTATAATTTTCTTCAGAAATCATGAAGACCATATGTTATCTTAATTTCTTCGTGCAGTTCATTTAATTAAAGGTTTCGTGCAATCCTAGCTAAATTATAAAGTATGCAATTTTGAATTAACACAATATTATATAAATTAATTTTATTAATATATTTTGATAATGTTATATACATAAAAAATACAAATAATGAACAATTAATACATTAAAAAATATTTATCATTTTTATTAAATAAAATGTTTAATAAAAAGTTGTGGGTGTATAATTGTCGTATCGGCATTTTGGGAATTTTCTAAAGGATCAATTTTTCCCCTGATTATTCAAGAGTGACCTACGTTTTTATACCACATTGCCTAGTACATATATTTCACAATATAGATGCTTGGTAATATGAATAGTTGTCACTAAATAATAAATATTTTGGAACCTTGTGGCACGTCAAGAGACCCTTTTGGACTGTCAGAATATATACTTTCATAACAATTTCAAAATAAAAGTAATTGGTCAAATATGTAAAATTAACATTTTACTTGACAATAGGCTATATAGTATTTCCATACTTTTAATGTACTATTTAAAACTTTTGATAAATTGTGCTAGACGACGTTCAGAGCTTCCAGACATTCAGGAGATGTCTGATCTAACGAGATATTATATTATATGATATAATATATATATGATATAATATATATATATATATATATATATATTGTATGTATATATCAAATCGTCTTCTGCGGTATCTAGAACTATCTGCATAGAGAAATCATAAATATAGACTTAATTGTCACTTAGACTTATATTTGTTTGAAATCATTCTATACAATATATGATACGATTTATTTGCATTTATTTGAATTTAGGATAATTCAGCGTAACTAATTTAAAACGAATGGAATTTATTATTGACATTTAATAGTTCAAGATTTTACGTAAAACATCATCCAATCAACTAACTATGTATTCATTGCAATTATGCAATTAGATCGAAATCAGCCAGAAATATTGTTGAAGACAATTTTATTAAAAAAGGAGTAATCCTTATCTTATTTAATTTAATATTCCCTTAGATTTTAACGCAAACCGAATAGTATTTTTAATTCATAGTACAACTATTAATACATATAGAGTGACACTTTAAAATTACGTCAGACTGAAACGATGCCCAATGTATTTACAAAAATTAACGGTTGGGTACGCTTAATCTTTATATCTGCGACATTTACGACTGAATAGTTTCTCAAAAAGATTAGTCATCGTAAATTTAAATCATAACAAAACTTATTAAATAAGAAATTCGCTGTGTAGTTATTAGCTACGATTGAATATCAAAAAATAGACATCGTAATCCCTATAACAGTGTTCCGGAAAGTGGGTTTTTCTGGTCACTGGTGGCCGGTTGCATTAGTAAATGTGACCGAAAGCCACATGAAAATGTAAACAATTATTTTTTAATAAACTTTTGTGCATTTTTTTATTTGAATTGGCTAGTCTGTAGTAATCCGATCAAAATTATATTTGGGCCGGTAGAACTGAAAAGTATGTGGAACACTGCTTTAAAACATTAAAACTAGATGTCTCACTAAAAATGTTTATATAAATAACATAATTAAATAAAAACACAAAAAATGTAGATAAATTAATAAATTAATTAATTTTTAAATTTTACATTGATGAAGACTCATAGTCAAACGGTCTAATTTCAGTTTGTTTGAAAAATGTAATTTTTTTCTATATGATAATATAAAATCAGATTTTTTTATTCGATCAGTTATATTATTATTTAATTGCGAATGGTTGTGTTAATGTTGATTAAGTTACACGGAATACACAATAAAATGACCTCAATGTTTTACATACAATTCTTTTTAATATAAGTTAATTGGTTAAATGGTATAAATACTCTTTTATAGTTTCTAGCAGTTGTATCTCTTTTTTCCTAAATAATTTGTCATAAAAATTTAACATATACCTTTTAGAACTATACTTTCTATTAATTATAAAACGAATTCAAATTGTCCACTTAAAATATAATCAAGCAATGAATAGAATTAATGGAACAGTTTTCACAGCAATTTTATATGTGACACTCGACAGGAGAGATTTATATTTATTTAAATAATCTTTAACATTCGTGATGAAATGAAAAGAGTTTAATTTCTATTAAAAGCTAAATAGCTAAATTTCTATTAAAGCTAAATAGCTAAATTTATATTAAAGCTAAATAGCTTAATTTCTATTAAAGCTAAATTAACGGCAAAAAAGAAGATATTTTTGTTGGTAAATATATTATGCGAAAGGGGTTTTTCGTTGATGAATATTTGTGTAGATATTGAAGAAAATTACTTTTAAAATCGAATATTTTGTAAGATATTATAGATGTAGAAAGCTAATAATAATTTAAACAGTTTATCATTATAGTAGTTTTAGGGGCGTGAAGGGGGGTATATAACCCCCCTATAAATCATTTTACCTATTGACCGATTTAGCCGAAATTTGGTACACATATACCTTGTCTCCAAAATAAAATAATTACATTTTTTAAAGATTATATTTTTATTATTGATTTTTGATGTTAATGCATAACATTTAAGTTCTTTTGGTTACATCATATAGTATCGATACTTATATATTTAAAATGGAACAATTACATCATAGTACCGACACTTAGATATTCAAAAAGGAACAATTACATCATAGTACCGACACAGATATTCGAAAAGGAACAATTATTTTGACACTAAATTAAATTTATATAGAGTAAATTATGATTTATTACATAAATGCAAGTTTTAAAACAATTTTAAAAGCAGAAAATGCTATTCTTTTGTGGAGCATATATGATTTTTCAGAAAAGATTATTCCAGACAACGTAAAAATATAGCTATTATATCTCTGATGAAAATCGAATTCACTGAAACTTAGCACAATTATTTATAATATTATTTTAGAGCTATGTACAAAATTGTCGATCATTTTGTTTACAAATGTTATTCGTTGCGGAGGGCCAAATAGTATGCTTTTTGTAATAATCTAGTCTATATCTTGACACATTGTAAGGGAAGTAAGAGAAGGGTGCAAATACCCCATTTTGAAAAAAGGGGGTTAAAATAGGATATTGTTGTAGAATTGTAATACAGTAAATACTATTTATACATTTTTGGTACATCCCAAACAAATAAGACGCGTTTCTCAGTTAATTTAAGTCATCAGTAATTATAGTTGATCTGATTACTTTATAACATTGGATAACAAATACATTATCAAAGAAATATAGTTTAAAATCATTAACAATGATTAAAATTGTAATAAAATATTGATTAAAAAGTAACTAAATAATTAATTAATATTTTTGTTGTTGTACATAATATTTTGCTGGTGTACCTATAGTATGAAATACTCCAGGGTTGCATAATGAATATGATACTAGAGATTGCAGCAAAAGAGTAAGATTTTCAAATAATGTTTAACAATTAACAACACTTATTGAATTCTTATAACCTCATAAATGTTCTACATGTTAGGATTTTCTATACTAATTATTAAATATATTATTCATAAATAATTGCACGGGTGAGATTCTTTATTATTACTATATAATCTATTTTTTGTAAAAGTTCCATTAACAGTAAAACGGCATAGGGGAGTGTAAAATGTAACGAAAATTTTGTTAAATCATCTATTGTGTATAATTTACAACCGACTGATATAACATTGTCAAACTTGGGCTATATCGAATATAAGTATTTTCAATTTCTTTTTAATAATAATTATTCGCCGGGTTGGTAGAAGTGGCGTCATAATTCTTCATCGGGTTGGTAGAAGTGACGTCATAATTCATCACTGGGTTGGTAGAAGTGACGTCATCATTCTTCATCGGGTTGGTAGAAGTGACGTCATCATTCTTCATCGGGTTGGTAGAAATGACATCATAATTCATCACTGGGTTGGTAGAAGTGACGTCATAATTCTTCATCGGATTGGTAGAAGTGACGTCATAATTAATCACTGGGTTGGTGGAAGTCATATCATAATTTGACCTTCTATTCTAAAAAAACCTTTTCTATCTTTTAAAATATATTTATTTCTGACAATTTTAAATATATATAATAAAATTGGGGCTATCATTAATATTCATTTAGAAAATATTACATTCATTATGTTAAATTTTATTTAACTTAAACAAAACATTAAACGCTTAAAACATTAAACCATGAAAAAAAACATAAGAACAAAAATGCTTAAAACAATAAACCATAAAACCCTAAAAAATGGGGAAAAAACATGAAAAACATAAAACATAAAACATAAAAAAACATGGAAACAAAAATGCTTAAAACATTAAACCATTAAACGCTAAAAAATGGATATTTTAATATAAATTTTATTCTAATTTTATTCTAATTATTTTATTCCTATTATAATAAAAATCAGCTCTTTACAAACATTTCAATAAACACATTTTTGCTATAAAATTAGTTTTCCCAAAATCTAAACACTATATGTGTATTAGATATCACAAGCGCACTATATTTAATTGTTAACGTTTTTGTTATCTCAAATTTTGTCATGCGTGATGTATTTTTAAAACATCACGTTAATCCAAAATCGATCAAATTAGTGATGTTGCACATATGATGACGTCACTGACGTTAAACCAATTTACCAGAATTTTCATATGCTAAAATCTTCCTCCGTATGTCAAATGTATAAAAATTTCAAATTTATTACTGAAAAGCTTTAATTCTTGCTTTAATTACAGCCGATTAAAGTGACATTGTTGCCTCCCTCTCTTGGTCATTCTTTATTCACTAGCTCACATTTATTTTATTCCCACTTTTTCTACTTTTAATCAGCAGTGTTATGATTTTCTATATATCAATTTAACAAAATGGTTGCAGAAGTTTTCATCTCGCATTTAAAGTTATATGAAAAGCATTCAAAATATAACATTGAACATTTATAAATATATATTTAAAATCATTATATTAATTAAAAAAATTGCAATAAAATATAATATAGCGTACATTTATATTTGAATTTTATTCATGATTAATATATTTATTATTACTATAAAATGAAAAATATTATTGCAAATATAGAATAATATTTATAATATAAAATAATGCAAATGCATAATATATAAAAAATTAGACGTATGAAAGTTAAATGATTTAGATCACTTAATACCAAAAAATATATATTCCGCTCGAAAAACCATGCGATCATGCGGAAGTTATATAATACGTTCATTATTTATACAATGAGTTCTGCTAACCAAAGCTTGTCAATATTTGTTAGTTTATATTTTTTGTTTTAGTGAAAGTTCGCTGCGTCCAATGCATAGCGCATTTTATTATACTTTGAGTATATATTTACATTAGGTTACCATGGTGCGTATGCCCAAAATATACCTGCGTATATTATCAAATATAATTGTCCACCCTTTTTTTGGAGTTGGTTGAGGGTTGGGGGGGGGGGGGGGGGGGGTAAATTTTT
>JAUZND010079890.1:0-16157 GCA_034780555.1 Coelogynopora nodosa | reverse complement strand
ATTTACCTGTTAATCATTGTGTCTATCAATTTGATCTATACTCTATCGTACAAACCGCATGGAGAGTTCTTATTATCCTATATATATATATATATATATATATTATATAATTATTGTATCATAAATTATATGTTCAATATTTGAAAATTTATTATTATTAAAAAACCATAATAACCCTACACAATGTTATACATAACAGTTTATACTTTCATACATAGTTTGTAATATGTTCAACATAAGTAAAGAATTCATATCATATATTCAATTCCAAAAAAGACCCACGTCTCATGAGTGCAGTAATGAACACCATACAATTTTGTTACTATAGATACACAATATTTAACTAATTTAAGTACATATTTGTCAGTACCAAATTCCTTATCAACTTTTCAATATGACTAGAGCACACGTTCTAATTTTAAATTGTTACAATAATATGGGGCTTATTATTACTTTACTATATTATCGTTGTACGGTTTATAAATCTCAACCATGCAAAAAGTTTAACTGTTTTCCGGACAACTCCGTATACAAAAAATATTTATACAATATATAAAGAATTTGTATAAAGACACCAACTCTTAACTGCTCAAGTGACAACAGTTAATTAGAAGAGAAAATTATAAAGTATTAGGTGAAATTGTAAAAAGTAGTTTAATTTTTAAAACGAGAAAATAGTAGACACTCATGACGTAACAATAATGTTGCATTTCATGTTAACTTAAATCATTATTATCGCTTAGTTCTTTATTATACTGTTTTCTACAGCTCAATATTTCAATTAATGGTATGGAAACGTTTAAATATAATAAATTGCGTTTGGAATTTGGTACCGTTTAAGAAATTTCCAAAGATAAATTCAAGATATTTTCAAGTAAATTTTTTAAAATAATTTAAAATGTTTCTTATTTCAATTATAAAAGACATACTTAACATCTAACGAAATGAACAGTTTTAACAGTTTTAAAGTTAAATGTTATTACTTATAATTAAATATTAATTCTTTTTGTAATTTTCAAATATTTTTTATTCTTACAATTTTTTAAATCAAATTTTTCCCGATGCTTGGTTTGTATATGGTTTCCGATGTTTTTATAAAATGTAGACTCATGTTAAATTTAATAACATATTTTTTGCATGTACTGAAAACTTACGGAAAAGTCACTTATGACATAATTTTTTTATTAATACTATTATAATAATTAATAAAATCATTACTATTTGGAATTATTAATTTAAAAAAATGTGCATATCACTGATTGTATTATTAATGATTTTAATATTTGTATAAAAATAACCTTTTATTTCCAGAAAGTTCAATATCTGAAACTAGTAGTTTTATTTTAAAATATTGTAATTCTAAATATACATTGTTATGTTACCATTGATTTATTATCTCATTATGTATAGGGGGGTACCCAGAAAAAACGGCTTTCAAAAAACATATTTTTAATAAACATTTACAAACAATATTTGTATACAAAAATGTATTAAGAGTAATGCATAAAATGAGTTTTACACGTATAGGTAAGGACTTCCCCATTAGTGTCAACGTTGATTTTCTGTAGGTCGTTTCTCAGTCACGTGAGTGTTTGTCGGTTGAGAGTTTACAGAAAATGATTGACACATTCGCTAGTTTCTTAAGTGTTAAGTTCTTTCTGGCGCCCTTCATATTTCGGAATACAAATCTATCGCACAAATGCACATCTGGTAAATGTGGAGGTTGTGGAATGCGCTTAATTCCGTGCTGTGTAAGGAAAACTTCGGTTGCATTGGCCTTATGAGGCCGAGCATTGTCAAGCCTTAGTGTAAACTGATGTCGACGTGGAAGTTGCAACAGATTCTGCAAGAATTCGATATATTGAATTGCATTTATTGTTTCCTGACGCTTTAGAATTTCACAGTAAAACTCGCCTCTGAAATTTATGTCACACATCATACGACGAACAATTGTCGGACGGTCAGCTCTTATATCCCCGCAGCTGCTTCATCAGCCCATACTCGAGCATTTTCAGATGGGGGAAGTAGAGTTGTGTATAGCCATTTTTCATCAATTACGAATACAGTCCCCATTAAATCCCTCAACAAAATTTCTGATTCTCTTATTCGCTGTTGCTTCATTTTGTCATTCAGAGAATTGGGGATTCATCTGCCGCACAAGCTCCGATATTGGAGATCTTTAGACATCACTCTTTGCACACTACGCTATGATATTTCCGTTACATCACTTTTTTTTATAGATGCATAAGGGTTTTCCTGTATAACTAATTTCATATGCTCGAAGCTTTGTTCCATGCGAGATGTACGCGGTGCACCTGACCCTTCTTTTCGCTCATCCCTAAATTCCTTGGCGACATGTTGAACACGCCTTTGGCTCAATACGTTTTCAACTCCCCATGCGTCAGACAATATTCTATGAATATCAGACGTATCTTTCACTAAAGTTTAAATAAAAAAGATTGGTATTCCTTCTTCACATCCATGAATGTAACGCATCAAAATAAGTTTTTATAAAAACGAGAAAAGAAATCTCTCTTACTTATTAGCTGCGGCAAAATTTAATGTTGTTAGCTATATCGATTTGAATAAATGCGTGTGCTTGTAAACGCCGTTTTTTCAGTTAAAACAATATATAATTTAGTAAAGTTGATTAAGAATGTTAATGGAATGTTAAATAAGATTGTATGCGATGGTTTGAATCAGTCAAAAACTACATATGTAGAGGCATATAATAACATTAATATTGTACTAGGGTAGTGTAGATTTTACTTTATATAACATTAGAGAAAATGATCACTTTGAATTTGTTTTTATGCAAATCTATTTTGAACATCAAGAATCAGTTATTTATTTTTTGTTTACTTTAGTTTTTATAATATCATTTATGTCGTCATAATTAAATTCTATAAACTAATTTTTGTTTTTAAGTGTTTTTTTCGTTGCAATTTAACGAAACTATTTTAAAAGGTTGAACATTTAATTTCAGCTACTAGTTAGATAAATTTATCTTATTCTGTGAATTATTATTAATCAATTTTAAGTTTGATACATGAGAAATATAGAAAAAATGATATTATAAAACTAATGCAACTAATGCATTTGAAAAAGGGTATTATTAAAAAATATATTGATTACAAAAGTATTACAAATTGGCAATAAAGCAAATAAACACATAAAACGACATTAACTTTATACTTTTTAAGGATACCAGGAACGGAACATCACGAACATCCCATTAAGGATCCATGTGGTACATCACGAACGACGTTTCCGTTACCAAAAAATTGGGAACGAAATATAAATAAGCAGAAAAAGAAAGAGAAGTTTATAGAAACAGTATGCAAAAGAGGGACATTAACATTAATGATGAAAGATAAATAGTTTGATTTTTTTATTTGAAATTAAAATTGGATAGAGAAACTTGTTTCCCTATAATGGCTATTATACAATTATATCGCCTTCATATTTTTATCACTAGACGTCTGTAATGGTGTTTTGCATATATTTATAAGATTATTTTAATTATCATGAAAGCATACTGTTAAAATAACTATATTGGATGTACTTTGTAAAAATGTTATGAACACTTTATTATGACTGTAAATATTTTCAATGATTACAAACAAAGTTTTTGCTCTCAAAACTTTTAAATTATTGAAAAAAATGGTCTAAAAAACAAAACGATCATTCTTTCTGTATAGTTCCCTGAATTAGATGATTTTACATGAAAGTGACAGATTCAATTTAATTTTTAAGAGAAAGAATTTTGAAGCAACAAACAACTCGAGATTTCTCCAGACAAATAACAAATTCTTTCTTCTATTTCAATAATGTAATATTGCCTTCTAAAAATTGATTAAAATATGATATTATTATATTTGTGTGACGTTGAAAATGTTAAAGTAACGTTTACACATTAAAATATATGTATTTTTTAAATTAATGTTACTTTTAAAACTTTAGTATGTTAAAAAACCTTTTATGTAGATCATAAAACTTATTGTATATATATGTATGTTTCTCACTATAATATAAGATTTTAAACTATAAAAAAATTTAAACTCCTTCAAATATTACAATAGTATTGCTATATATATATTTATTAGTAAAATCAGTCGATTTTTGTAATTATAAAAAAATAATTAAAATAAATAATTGGCTATGATATAATTTTTCTGTAATTAGACTTGAGTTGTATAATTTTGTTAACCATATTTAGTTAAGTTCTCAAACATAGAAGGTAATTGCATCGTAAATGGTTTAATTATAATATTTAATTACATTTATTGGTTACCTATGAAATAACATCCATCCATTAATATAATTTTCCAAACGTTTCTATTTTATTTGCATCACTCTGCGTTTGATATATCAAATAACGACATAATTGTATACAATAAATAGATTATTATTAATTTAAAAAATATATATTTATTGGTAACCGAAAGAAAACCCCCTGTTCCCCTTTTAGCGTTTTCACTCATGAATTATAATAATGATTGATTTATAAAATATTAACTATTAACTTTATAAAATTTACAATTTACCCTTTAAGGGAATTTTTCAGGACTTTTCGCTTTCAACGCAAAGCATATTATCAATTGTTACATACAGTACTTTTAATTTTTTTTACTTACGATCTATATATTGTTCTCTAATATGATTTATTTTCTTTTTTGATTACTTTGTTTCAGATTATGTTAACAATCTTAACTTCTTTATGGTTTGCATCGATTCAAAACGTTGCAGAAAAAACAAACAATATAAACTAATTTATTACTTGAATAAATATTTAGAATAAAATGGATATCTGCCATTGTAAGGAAAGCCCTAAAAAGGGAAAAGAAAATTCATTTTCCGAAAAATAGAAAATAATTACAGAAAATAATGAAATATTGTGGTTTTCATTTCTTGTATTTTTTAAAATTTATTAAATAAATATTTCACTCAATAATTAATCATTAATCATCAAATTTT
Source organism: Coelogynopora nodosa (assembly GCA_034780555.1). Taxonomy (NCBI): domain Eukaryota; kingdom Metazoa; phylum Platyhelminthes; order Proseriata; family Coelogynoporidae; genus Coelogynopora; species Coelogynopora nodosa. The sequence continues at coordinate 11,180 of JAUZND010079890.1, read as the reverse complement.
AATTTTTGATATTATTATTTCATTTTATTATTTTATATGGTAATTATTATGATACATGTTGATAGTGATTCTAAGACATGTTTTATATTGTCTATATTATGCAAATAATAGTGATGTCATCAACTACTTTACAGGAAAATTTATTATTTTATCCGAATAAAAAATTAGATACTTTTTGATAAAAATAGAAAAAACAATTTCTAATATTTAATTCTATATAAACTAATTAAGTAATATTTTAATTTTTTTATTTTGTCATCCGATATGGGAAATTTCATCTAAATGTACTAATTTATCTAACAAAGTCTGTTAATGTGAAAGTGATAAAATTTTTACTCTTTTTTTATGTAGGTCATAGTTTCCTTTACCCACATGAGCAATAATGTAAAATTTAAAGTTTAGTATAATTTAAATTATTCATCCATTTGTTTGTGTAGATTATTCAACAGTTATGCTGACATCTATTTAACAAATAAGAAGGCCCGACGATGCTTGTAAGTTTGTGCTACACTAGACTGCAATGAATAAAATATGAAATATTGATACCAACCGTTAACAACCGATATTGGTTGCATTATTGAAAAATGAATAAATGAAACACATTATCGAGACAATTTCTTAATTGATTAAATGGATTCAATAATATAATTTAAAATAAATATCATGAATAGGAATCATGTAAATATATAAATAATCTATTTAATAATGTAATTTATTTTTTACGAAAATTAATTGCTTCACATATAATGACTGTACCCCTTATAATTTATAAAACGGGACCATTGACTAACAACAAATACTATGGTAAATTTCCAAATCTATTTTTGACATAAAATCTGTAAATTCTTTGTCGGACGTCAACTTTCCCTATACTGAATATATTATGAAATATTTATAACATGTTTTTATTTATGATTTACCAATTTATCCTACGTCTTTGCTCATATGTTAAGACTGACTTTGATTTATAATATTTCCGTAGGCGCAGACATGACAGTCAATACGTTATTTATTGCCGGTTTATTCAGAAGATATTTGATACTAACCATGTACTTTTGTCGAAAGCTTTCGTCTTATTCAGGATAGGATTCAGGATAGCTTTCTAATATAATTTTGACGGTAATTTTTAGAGATTGAAGGTAGTTATAGATGACATTATTACTGTATCATGAAGGGGATTGAAAGTGTGTAAAATGAAGAACCATGCTATTTACACAGTTAGGTTCATATTTTGTAATGTGGCGACCTGATTGCATGTCATCAATAATAAAGCCCCTACACATGATCAATTATGTTTTACGAGATGCATGTGCAAAGTCAATTTGTGCCAAGCAAAATACATAAATGCATTTCAAGTCGTTTGCGCAAACTTTCCTGAAAATTCAAGGAGCAGCGCAATGCATTTCATATGGCTTGATTGAGAGCAGGTGTGCAAAAGGGGTGCTGTGCGCAAGCTGAATAACAACCAGTTATAATGACTACTTTGAAGCTAATTTCATAGCCCAATAAAACAATATTTATCGCTTTGCTAACGGATCACTATTTTCACTTATCAATGTTTTTCTTTAAAATAGAAATGGTGTTAAACATGCGACGGAAGTCTTTCTAAACTGATCATTAATTACTGAGACGATTCCTCCTTTTAGTTTAAGTGTATAGGTGTTATTAAGATCTGGTTATGCTGAAATTGGATTTTAGAGAAACGAATTAAAATGTATACCCTAAAAGAGCCATGACAATTTTAGAAAGATACATGTTATGGTTATAGTTGCAACTATGTATATACAGTATGTCATTTTTTAATAATAGTATTTATATTATTTGATTACATTTGTGGTCTCTTTCATGTATGGCATGTACTACATCGTTATTTTTAATTCTGATTTTATATCAAAGGTGTTAAATTTTTTGTATTGATCCTCAACAATTGCAATATTGTAATACAATCTGAAAGTAAGAAATACATATCCTGCTCATAAAACTGAAGCAAAATTAGGCTATTAATCCCTCGGCGAGTTGTTCAGAACATCAATTTTATTGATTTGATGTTTTTATGATTTTAAGGAATTTCAATTTATGATTTAAGTATTTTGGTACGGTTAAACTTTAAGATTTTAGGAATTTACATTCTAAAATTAGTTAAATTATTTAAAAAATCGTAAAAAAGATTATATTTTCATATTTATTCGTATGTAGTTATATATTTATATATATGTATTCTTATTTAACTTATAAGTGAAACTAGTGAAATTACAGCGAAATGGAGCTTCACAATGAATATAATTGAATGCAACAATGTGCCTTAGTTTAGTTTTTTGAATGGTAAAATAGACAAAACCGAAATAAAATCATACTATCTTTCAGTTCCAATCCATTAACAGAAGAAAAAAAATCATTTCATAGTATTTTAAGAATTTAATTTCTAGTTTCTAGTTTATAAATTAAAGCTTTCCAAATTCTGAAAATCTATGTTCAGAAAGTCTTACAAAATAATTCACTATACAGCTATTAGATTAATATGTTTGCATTCGTCGTATAGCCGGGAAAGTTCGTTCACTCGTAGCGAATCATTTGTTGGTGGCATGGTAAGAGTAAGTTGCACAAGTCTGTGTCTAGGCTCAGGAGAAAGTAAACATTGCTGGTTGAGATAGCCCAGTCGGTTAAGGCGCTGGTGATTAAGTGTGAAGGTAGCGCGGGTTCGAATCCCAGCAGTGTGCCTTATCTCTCCCTGGCAGACAGCTGTGTATGTCGAGTGTATAGCAACTATTCTGAGTTTGTTCAGAATGCCATACGATAATGCCAGAAAACGGCCCTGTACGATGTACTATGTAAAATAAATTACAATTTATATATCCTCTCTTTCTATAGAAATTGTAATGAGGGAAATTAGTTAATTAATTGTTTTTGTTGAAGGTGCCCATGATCCTGAGCTCGTTAGAAAATTCTTAAAGTGACCTGTGCAATCATTGTTTATTACATCAAAATATTGGTGTCGATGCATATCTCTAACCATTGGTGAGTTTTTGTGACTGAGGCATTTCCATCGGAGTAGTGTGACAATGCTTTGCGTTTGCGTCCACCAAGCACAACGCGACGCGACGCGGCGTGATAAAAATGAAAATAAAGTTGAAATTATTAAACGTTTTCTTCTATATACAACACGCTAGGAAATGCATATTTCAATGCAAATAGGCTATAAACAATGTACTTATAAACAACACATTATATGTCAGGTCGTGTTGCATCGCGTCGCGCCTGGTGGTAATAGGCTTCTCGCGTTAGCTTACTATCTTCTATTTCCTAAGTTTTGGTTCGCACTTTACTATAGAAAGATTCAAAATTGTCATGATTACGAATAGATTTCAGAGTGGTGATAATATTGAGGACCGATATTTATTTTGAAAGGGAATTTGTTGGTTTAATTTACAGAATTGAAAAAGGACGCCTACAGAAATACTCACTGTCCGACCAAGTATGGAGTCAATTTTAATCAATAATCGAATTTTGATATTTGCCAATTCTAATCTCCTGTTTAATAAAAATTTATTTGTATTATAAGATTAATTCGTTTTATAAAATGCTGTATCAGTTTTATATCGGTATGACTTATTATAATAATATATGTTGCAAATATATTATAAAATTATGTAATATTTAATAGAAACTATTGTATATTGAGTCTTAAATATGAATTTTAGTTTTTTTAATTTGTAAGACCTCTTTGAATGTTATTAAGGCTATATTAACTTAGTAACTTCATGATTTATTTTATAAATTATTTATATCATATATTTTTTTCTCACTAAATTATATGTGAATTATTTGTAATATAAAGAGTAAGGGTTTCATTAGTAAATGTTTAACCTGTTAAGAGAAGAGTAATTATCTTTTAGTAATAAATTAACCCTAGCAGCATCAGACGCTTTCGGAAGCCTATTATTTTACTGTAAGGGGAAGATACTCAAATTGAACCTGCATTTGAATATTATCCTTCAGTTTAGTACATTACGGGGCATAAATATATATATATATATATATTTCTTTCAAAGTGGATAGTTTGTTAACTATTATATAATTAAAAATTATAATTAATTCTAATGCAGTAGATATGAATAATAATAAAAGGGAAACAATTCGTTGATAGCCTAGATGTTTCATCAAATGACGTAATTACAGTTAACAGTAAACGCAAACAAACAATTCTAACAGAAATAATTCAAGTATTCTTTCTTAATTTAACACAACTTCTTGAGTCAAGAATATGTTTTTGAAAAACTTATAGAAAAGATTGACAGAATATAAGAGTAAATCATAAATATGCTTTTAGTATTATTTATTTAGAGAACTTACAAAAAACCTACTTTCAATTTACATAACTCTGTTAATTATTGTCTCGTACACCAAACACATCGACAATTATAATATAATCATCTCATTATGTAACCATTATATTGTAGTTATACATAAATCAGCTAGTTCACAGTCCTTCAACTCTAAGCTTACTTACATTCAAAGCGAGTTACTTAAATCATTTTGCAGTCTTGTCGTATATACCTACAGTACATGTATAGAGAGATGTATCGCATCTATAGGTATCGAATGTAAGTACAGTATGTATATATGTATTAGTTTGAGGAGATGATTTGAATAGTGCATACATGATACCTATGATGAGGGTCATTGCTAGCTTAGGATCATATTCCATGTAATGCACTTTATATCCCAGGTCATTTTAGAATGTTTGACGTTTTCACAAAAATTAAATAAATTGTGTAGTCCTAGATTTTTTCAAATGATGATTACAAATAATAACATACTAAGTTTACTGTTAATATTATTGCAGAAAAAAAGAACTTACATATCTCACTATTCTGCCCCTTTTACTTTTTATTAAGGTCATAAATGCTTGCTTTTGGAATCTTTTAGAAATAATTAATACGTATTAAGGTATTATCACTATATTCATATTTAATGAGCCGATTCAGATATTATCTAAAATGTAAATATACACCGGTTCTTAATTTGACCAACGCTATTATATTTTTATTCATTCGTAGCACTCATACGTATTATAAAATATAATTGATGCGCTCAAAAGAATGTAAACTTACCGAAAATTATTCAATTATAAATTCTAAAGATCAATTATGTTGTCTGCGTTACTTGCGGGTTTAGTACTGAAATTAAACAAGTATTTATATCTTTTGGAGTGATGAAGTTTTGTCTAACAAATATTTTTCACCCATTTATTTTTATTATTTTATATTCATGTATCGCCGAGGTGTGCTTTGGTTATTTTTATTATTTAAAAATGTTACTGAATAAAAATACTTTATAAGTATTTTATTTTGTCCTATTTTGTATTTCGTCTTACTAATGTTGCCACCCTAGCTGTTACTGAATTAGTTTTTTTCTATTAATAAAGGAGTTAGTTGCCTTGTTTCTTAAAATGTACACTTGTGCTGAAAATAGATAGTTGTTTATGCTCTGAAAGCAGAGAATACGAGTCCTTCTCTGATTGTTCAACCGTTGTTAATTGTTTTTCTCTAATGTCTGCCATTTCAGGGCCGAATATTATGCCAATATGTGTTTTGAATAACATTTGCTGCCTATTTCACTGTATATTACTACTAATAATATTGACCGTAATTAAGTGGGGCAAAAATTAGTTTAGTTGCCATTTGATCGCCTTTTGGTAATTTTAAATATGTCTGCTTAGACATTAAATAATTTTAACTTTTGCAGCAATTGAATAATTGATTGTTTTTGATTCTATAAATGATAACAAATAAAAAACAAGATCTAAATTTGAATTATTGAAATGTAAAGGTCATTATATTTAATGATGAAGTAATGTAACATTCAACATTATAATGAAATGTGATATTTCAATTTTAACGACATAGCCCCGTCAAATTTCTATTAAAAGTAAACTAAATTTATGCGGAGTTTACACTGAAATTTGATACTTAACATTTTGATTTTACATGCTATTTCACACAAAAAAGTAGGAAATAAAACTATCGCTAAAGATTTTGTCCCTTCACTTGAACTTCCTCACTTTTTCCATTCTGATATGCTGAACAAAATGTTGCAACTTAGTTAGTTGTGCTGTGTAAGTTACCAATTTGTCGACAGTTTGCATTTTGTAGTATAATTATGTAAGCAACAATTAGATGAGGGCTTTTATTCTCTGTTATATAAGTTTGAAACAAAATGTTTTTTATGATATAAACATAGATTTAACCGTTTTAATGGGTTTTATTGACAAAAAATATTAATCATAGTTGTTCAAAAGTGTGTTGCTTTTATAAATATTGTTATATTTATATATTTCTTAAGTTGAACAAAATGGATTGAGTTTGCTAAAATATTTGCACAATGACATTTTATTTAGTTACAACGGGAATTAGTTATAAATTTTGAACATGTTTTTATTTAGCGCTCTTTTGTCCAATTTGTAATTAATTTTTATTGATTAACAAAACCAACTTTTACAATTTGTTTAAACATTTGAAAAATGCAGTTTTCAATAATTTTATACAAACAAGTAAGTATAATTAGGTTAAATACCAAGAAAATTATTAAATATTAAAAATTATTTTTGCTCAATAATGAATAATTGAATTGTTTTATATTTAGTGTTCCTGAAGTCATGAAAATGACGTATTACATCTTTCACTTGATGTATACTCACAAATATTTAATAAATTGGAGGGTTCTTTATGTTTATATGACGTTTATATTACGCTTAATTAGGAGACTGTTAAAAAAGAAAAAGCAAAGAACTGTCAGTTTGAATTTACTTCAATTCCGTTTGTTTCATCAAAAAAAGAGATATCGATATCTTTAAATCATAAATTAAACCGAGATTTTTTCACAAATTATCAACAGTATAATACTGACGTATGCAATTCTGGAGATTTGGTTGTATAATTACCGAAATTATAATCATCATAAAATAGTTGTTGAAAACAATAATTTAATATATGATACAATCTGTAACTGTCAATATTGATAACATTTCAAAACGTTTACGTAATTTCTTCCAAAACGTTTTATATAATTAAATTATACGTTATAATTTATAGTACTATGGAATTAATTTTTGTACTGTTTTTTTTTGCTATTTATATGGAAAACAGTGTCAGTAGCATTGATAATGCAATTGTGTTTTTAAAATATTCAATTTTTTTCTAAATTTATTTTAAGTTTACTCCTGCAAATTCCTGTTAACGTTATTCGAAGATTTAGTTCTATATTTCGGTTAATTAAAAACAAACTATGAATTATAGTAAAACAATATTATACAGTATGCTAAAGGGTTGTTTATGCTGTACGTATGGAGATAATTGAGTTGCAATTTATGCAATAGCAGTCATTATAATATCAGTCAAAAATATTATTTTTTCAAATAGAAAATAATATTAAATCTATACTGTAGGCTAACAGTGGCTATAAATGAACTAACAATAAATAAATATAAATAATTTTAACAATAAATGAAAACAAATTTCAAATGTAATAAACATGAAAGTTGATACACTAAGTTAGAGTACATTACGATAATAAATTAATTTTTACATAATAATTAAATACGTATTATTGATTGAATACTTATTGTTTATCTATGCTAATGTATCTATTTTTATTTGTAATTTATTCATTGTATTTATTATTCTTATAAACGTTTATTATGGATAAATGTTCCCCTATTCTTTCTTTTATTTTATTCCATAGCATTAATTGTATGAATTCCATAGCAAACTCTGTGTTAGGTCCACCAACAAAGTTAACATTTACTTTCATTGTATTATTTTATAGTGAAATAGTATTGTATATATAATAGCATCAAAGGTAAGACCCCTATGTACGAGCTAGATCCTTAACGCACCCAAGCGCAATTCAGTTGACAGACTGTCTATATAGTTTGGTCAACTTCTATCTCCGCAGGACAGAGGCAACTGACGGCTGGGTTGACCGGCTCAGTATCACCCGTGCGTTGTGGTTTCGAGAGTTGCTCGAAGTGTTTTCCTTTTTAAAGAAAAACTGGAAATTAACAAGCTTATAGAATTGATTGGAACCATCAGGCAAAATCAGCTCACGGCCAGATAGAAAGAAAAGAAATTAATCAGAAATAATAAAATATAAATCAAAATATAGGGTAACTATATAACAAAGAAAACCGACAAAAAGATACACAAAAGACAAAAGAGAGGAATTAACAAAACTGAAAATAACAAGAGTATAACTTCCTAGAAAAAACTCAAGAAAACCAGCCAAAAGTAGACCAATACCAAAAGTGTAAGAAAATGAAGGAATTCCACCAAGTTATACTTGTTCTTATAACACAGGCCTAGGAAATAAGAGGATGTTAAGTCATGCCCGTAGTGGTTATATGTTAATTAAAGCCATTATCTAGGACACAAAACCAAAATTGACCGAAAGTAGAAGTTTACTTAAAAAGATACTGTAGAAAATTAATAAGGTGCGAGACTCAGGACCCTCAACTTATAATATAATATATATATATAACATGCATTGGGAGTCAAAACGTAAATCAGTCAAGGCAATTAATTAAAAGAGTAATATTGTGAAGCTATTAATTAGTCCATATAATAATTTAGAATTACATGTTTATCTTTCGTTTCAATAAAAAGTTAATTGTTCCTTATTTGTTAATAAAAATTCCAATAAAAATCTCTGGTAGCCAATTTTAATGCAACCAATTATTTCCCTATCTACCCTTGTAGTATTTTGAATTTTTGACGATCAAGAATTGTATGTATATGTTATTATATACAGTATTATTTAAATTTACATAATTAAAGACAAACCGCGCAATTTAGAATCTATGAAATCCTTGGAGTGGGGTGCCAGGGTTAATTACTCCCACACCTTTCCCCTCTCGCCAGATATGGACAGATTGATAATCGCGAATTATTTTATGTTAATGACATGTTCATTTTAATTTGTTATTATAATATTTTTAATATAATATGAATATTATAATTTAATGTTATTTATAAAGTCAATATTGATTAATTAATTCATATGATTTAATGATTGGCAATAAAGCGTATTAATTTAGGAATAGATAATACCCAAGATATTTTCCTTAAAAGTGTCCTAATGAAGATGTTTGTGCTACAAATTGTCATAATCGACAAAACAAATTATAGTATCTAGTGTTGTCGTTATACACACACATATATATATATTAATTTAATACAATGATTTGTTTAATGAAATAGGAACTGTATCAATAATCACCATTGTTTAGGAACTATATCCAAAATTTCATCATGTTTTTAACTGTTTTCTAAAAATGATAAAATAAAATGAATATCGATCTATATATCTATCGATTTATCGATCTTAATTCAAAGCATAGTTCAATTGCTTCTACGGTTGTAGAGTAATTAAGTAATTAAAAAATATAAAACCAGGCATAATATATCTCCCCATCCCCTCTTCTTTTTTTAAACTTTTTAGTTAATGTTTAAATTTAAACGTCTAGAAGTTATGTATCGGTGAACGTAAAATGTGATCCTAAAATAATCTATATTCCAATATTATGAATCAGAGTGAATTTTAGCATGATATGTTATGACAAATTTGCCATCTTATAAAACTTGTTTATGTTACAATTTGTAGCATATTTTTTCAATAGTATTTAATGTATTAAAATAAAATTTAACTTTATAACCTTAGCATAACCTTATTTAATTCAATTATTAATAAAAAATTACGGGAAAATTAGGAAAAAACCCTTTTTAATATATTTATTGTTGTGTCAAACTTATACTACTCGATTTTAGTAAGTAATATAAACTATTACATTTTAAAATAATAATTATCTAAATTACATAGAGTAGGTATCTAGGCATAATATGCTAAATTATATAGATTTCGTTATTTAAAACAATTATAAAGTGCGCTGTATGTTGTATTATCTTTTTGAAAGTATTCTCAATTTGATCTTTTTTTACTAGTGTACTGTTTTGTGATACCGCTCCGGAACACACTTGTAATTGATTTAACATATAAAACAATACCATAACAAACCTTAAAATTATTCATCTGTCTTTCTATAAATAAAGTTAATGCTATTTAACACAAATAATGTGGGAGAGTAATGCAGTCATTTTAGCAGTCATTTATTCACACGCACATTGTCCTTGTTTAGTAGTTTACACAAAAAATATGGTTCTCAAAATGGGTAGATTTATGTAGAATCCAATGTTAATTTGTATTATTTTTAAAAGGTGCGTATGTCTGAATATTATATATAGTTATTACTTTCTGTAATATCAAAATTTTATTCTAATGTTGGAAAAAAACTGACGTAAGCTACATATTTTTGATAAATGGCATCATTTTAAGCATTTTTAACTAACAATACAAGATACAGTGTAACTAAATAATAATACCTATTTTCTATTTATTACCTTATCCATTAATTCTATAGAGTAAACTATTCGTTAACATTCAGCCATTATAGTATTATAGAAGAATCGGCCGAATATGGGGTTGTGATTTAAAATAATTCTGAAGTAAACAAATGAAATGAATAATAGCTCATTTTATTTAAAGATTTAACTTTATTAGAGCATTGTATAAATATAAGTTATTATAATTTTTTCAAACATTTTTCATTCTTTAATTTGCCATTGTTTGTTCATCTAAGCAACTTTTTTTCCCGACATTGACAAAGTGGTTTTTAGTACTTTGGAATTATGTTCTATAACCCAATAATATCGGTTTTCAAACTGGCATATTTGTTGAAATACGTTTTCACAAAATCAATGCATTTTTACGAAGAGTGAGCTTTGTTTACCATCATATGCTCTATTAAAAACGCTATTGGATGCAGTAAAGAAGGAGAGTGGAAGGGCCGGTCTGTATTTAAACATTAAGAAAACCTAAGTAATGTCTAAGGGAGATTTTTAGGAGTTCAAGCTAGGCAACGAAGATGTGGAGGTGGTAGACAATTACGTCTTCCTCGGCTCCAAACTAATGGCAAAAGCTGGTTGTGAAAAAGAGATAAGAAGAAGATTAGGATTAGGAAGAGCAGCAATGTCGGGATTATCGAAAATCTGAAAGGACAGGAATATAAGCAAGGATACGAAAAAGAGGCTGGTTTACGCAATGGTGTTCCCAATTGTTACATATGGAGC